>JBAKBP010036720.1:0-18102 GCA_037953745.1 Lithodes maja | reverse complement strand
CTGTCCCAAAGAAGGGTGACCGCTCTCAACCCTCCAACTATCGTCCAATTGCTCTTATCTCTTGTCTTTCTAAAGTTTTTGAAACTATTCTTGCTTCCAAATTTCTTAAGCATTTCTCTTCTCATAATCTGCTCTCAGATCGCCAGTATGGCTTCCTTAAGGGTCGCTCTACTGGTGATCTTCTTTCATATCTTACTAATTCTTGGTCATCCTCCTTTCGGGACTTCGGTGAGACTTTTTCTATTGCACTAGACATATCGAAAGCCTTCGATAGAGTCTGGCATAAATCTTTAATTTCTAAACTACCCTCCTTCGGTTTCTATCCCTCCATCTGTGCCTTTGTCTCTAATTTCCTTTCCGGCCGTTCCATAGCCGCGGTTGTGGACGGCCATTGTTCACTTCCTCACCCTATAAACTCCGGTGTTCCTCAGGGCTCTGTCCTATCTCCTATTCTCTTTCTAATTTTTATAAATGATCTCCTTAACTGTACCTTAATTCCCATCCATTCATACGCAGACGACTCAACCTTACACTACTCCATTAGTTTTTCAGAACGCCCCAGCCAGCAATCTCTCAACAACAAACGTAATGAAGCCATAGAACTCTTAAATTCTGATCTAAATACAATTTCCAATTGGGGCAGAGAAAACCTTGTTAACTTTAATGCTTCCAAAACCCAATTTCTCCATCTATCTACCCGTCAGGATCTCCCAGCGGACTATCCCTTATTCTTCAACAATACAAAAATCAACCCTTCATCTTCTCTCAATATTCTTGGTGTCTCTTTTTCTTCTGCTCTCATTTGGAAGGACCATATTACCAGTCTTGCTAAGGCAGCCTCCCAGAAGCTGGGTGTGCTCAACCGCCTTAGGGGGTTCTTTTCCCCTGCACAGCTTCTTGCTCTGTACAGGGGCATAGTGCGCCCTTGTATTGAGTATTGTTCACATGTGTGGGGAGGTTCCTCTCACACCGCTCTCCTAGACAAAGTTGAAAGGAAGGGCTTTCGTATCATTAACTCCCGTCCACTCACCAACTCTCTGCAATCTCTCTCTCTCCGCCGCAATGTTGCATCTCTCTCGCTATTCTATCGCTACTATAATAATCAGTGTTCCTCAGAGCTATCCCAGTGCATACCACCTCCTTTACGTAGGGCACGTGGTACCCGTCTTGCAACTCAATCCCACCCCTACTCTGTGCAACTCTCCAACCCAAGAGTGAAACGTTACTCTCAAACTTTCTTCTACTCAACAGCTGAGCTCTGGAACTCTCTCCCAGAATCAGTCTTTCCCTCTTCCTATGACTTAAATTGCTTCAAACTCCGTGTGTCCAGGCATTTTGGCTCGAACGTCCCTTGATTTTGGCCCTGTCACTCTTTCAACTATGGGGGAGGCACTCGCTATAGGCAGTTATGCCTTTTGCCTCCCTCAATCACATAGAAAAAAAAAAAAAAAAAAAACGTATACATAGGTGGACACACACACACACACACGTATACATAGGTGGACACACATACACACTCACGTATACATAGGTGGACACACACACACACACACATACACACACGTATACGTAAGTGAAAAAAAACACACACACACGCGGATACACGCGCGCGCGCGCGTGTGCGCATTCAGGGTTGTAACTCTAGCCATTATCTCCGCTACCGGACATCGACTATAATACAATCATTGCTTGCCTGTTGTGCAATGTTGATTATAACTTCACCCAACCTCTCCGCTCTGTACATTAGGCGTGGCCGAGCTATGTGATCTATGAAATACTCTTATTACTCTTATTGCCTCACCTCAGATGTTGACCCTATAAATTTATCCCTTTGAAGATTATGACGCATTTCGACAGATTATTCTGGCTATTATTGTACGATTTTATACAGCTTAGGAAGGATCTGCGGGAATTATAATGGTAAATACTATCCCAATTAACCCTATGACTGTTGTTGTTGTTGTTGTTGTTGTTGTGACTTTTATATGACTTTTATATACCCTTCCTAATATGAATAACATTTGTTAATAATAGCCAGAAAACAGAAACAAATCCGTCATCGTATTTTCTAAGGGTTAAACTATAGTCTATCTTTTTTAACCTGGCAAATTTGTACTTTGTCGATTTGGGTTGAATACTCTACTTTGAGGTGATTGACTGATGGCTCGTTTCTTAATTCTATTCTGGTTATTATTAAGCGATTTTATTCAGTTTATAAAGGGATTTTAGAAGTCAGAAAGTAATTTGGGATATACTTTGTCTCTTCGTTACTTCGAGGTTCTTCCTAAACAGCGTACACTTGTTTAATAGTAGCCATAATAAAACGAAAGAGAGCGTCATAATGCATATATACCAGAAACTCTCTCCATACAAAGGTCGTTTACTATCCTTAGCCTTTTTTAGTATTAGGACGCTATTCATATTTTCATCCATGCTGTTGTGCTTTTTTGGAAGGACCTTTAGAAATCAGTGGAGTACAAACTAATATAATTCAACTTTTGCCTCCCTCACATCCATATATAGATGACTAAAATCGTCTAATCATAGCCATAATAAAGCTTAAAAATTAGTCCTATTATACAGAAAGGGTTAATTAAGGCTCTCTGTACTTAAATGTTTCAGTAAACGCGTTTAATACATTTTATTGCGGCTACCTCTAGCCGATTTTATTCAGTTTAGGAAAGATCTGTGGGAGTCAAAGGGATACATTGGGATAGGTTGTACTCCTTATATTCCTTGACGCCGTTCTTAGACTAAATAAAATCGTCTAGTGTCAGTCAGAATAAGATGACAATTACCGATGGGCTTAAACATAAACAGCCACATTGTTGGCCCTTTTAATAAGACGACTATTTCGCTACTTATTTAGGGGCGGATTTTGTTTTTTGTGAACCCCCTTCTCCCTCATGTTTAACCCCATTAGTTTTCAGATTTTAAGACCTTGTGCCCATTAGTTTGGCGATTTTAAGACTTTTCGACCCATTTCTTTGTCAATATTTAGACCTTTCGTTCCATTTAGGTGTCGATTTTGTCCTGGCGAACGATAGCAAGCCTGTAATATAAGGAGGAAACGGCCTTCGGCCTGGACATTTTTCTATCGAAAAATTTACACATTTATCTAAAAGGGAGAACTTGGGGATGTTTTTTAATGCTTGATGGAGGTCTAGGGAGGAAATAATGATTAATAAATAAGTAATCCAACAATAATTAAACCCTTCCCCCTTAAGCTCAAGACACACTGACACACATTCGCGTACACGGATACCAAGCACACACACACACACCAACACGCACACACACACACACACACACACACACACACACACATACATACTTGCAGAAACGGGTCGGGATGGCCGAGCGGTATAAAGCCACTTTCACACATTCACGATGTTGGTCCCGATGTACCCCGATTTGAATATCGGGACACAACGTGGTGCAATCCCCAACGTGTGTCGGGGTCGTCGGGGAGCGTCGTGTTACCCGCGGTGCGTGCGTGCGGGGGTCGTGGCAAATCGGGCTTGGCCACCAAAGTTTTGGATTTGTTCAAAAATTTCGCACGATGGACTTTTGTCGTGGTACCATCGGGTAACGTGGGTACAACGTGTCGATGACGTGGGTCTGGCGTGTCTGCATCAGGTTGCATCGGCATCGACGTGGCGGCGTCGGGGTATAAATAGTTATAATATATTACAGTAAAAGTCATGTAATCCGAATGGCAGCGGACCGACAGTGCTTCGGATTAGTGGAGTATTCTGACAACACTATAAATACGCACATGATGAATAAATAAAGACCTGATATGGTATAGGCCTATACCGTATATACCGTATATAATATTCCATAATCAACTTATATCAAACGAGTTAATAAGTTCAAATGAAAAATCAGTGTACCGGTATGATTACCGAAACACGTGTGTGTTAATTGTCGAGTGAGTGTGTGTGCGTGTGCGTGTGTGCGTGTTATTGTTCTTGTGTGGCTATATCGACCGCCACTGATACACGGTATGCAATAAATGTTATTATAATTATGCTCTATGGAATTTAATTTCATTTTACCTAATACAGTAGTGTTTATAATAGTAAAAGCCAAAGGAAATACTAAGTGTTATTGATTAATTTAACACAAGGTAGTGTTTGTGTGGGTGGATGGGTTTAGAATTAGATAGAGGAGATTGTTCCTGTGTTTTCGACGATTCCATCCTTACACAAGCTATGTTTATATCAATCCTTTTGCACAAGATAGGTTTATATCAATACATTGTACCTTCCACAATTAGAGAAAATATGATTCATCACAAAGTGTAGCCTACCTGTGGAGATTAAACGCACTGTTATATTATATACTATATGAGATAATATTATACCGGTACCGGTATATCGTTTTTTTATCGTTATTTTTATTTTCATACTAAATCACAGCAATTTTTTCCGCTGAACATGATGGCGGTGTTTAGAATATGCTATCATCAATATTGGATTTTATAGAAATAAATCTATAACGATAGTTTTTTGTTTTTATAGAATCTCAGCCCACCAAAATATTCGCTCTCAATTGGTTTTCACCCATAATAATTGTTTTATTTATTTATTTTTTTATGAACGGCAAGAGGAAAGGTTAGTATCTAAGATTTCAACAAAACAATAAATAAACATAATAATATGTGGAATTTCACCGTAGGTGAAGGTTACTGTTCAGTCCGCCCGTACTTTCCCTCCCCATTTTCACCGATAAAATATGGGACAATGAATATTCTGTAAGCAAGTGATATATAGGATTTTTCATTAGCTTTCTAATGGTACATATATGGCCTATGTACGATCAACACTTTTATTTTTCCTGAATATTTTTTGTCCGTCGCCGCTGTCACCCACTGGTAAATATTTTCGCTTCACTTCATGGTCTATTTTCATATAATTTAACGTTCGATACAGTTTTTAGATATTAATTTCGTATACCGGCAATGAATACAGATTGTTATTTACGAAGAACCAGCTCTCTACGACAAAAACTTGATTTTATATAAAAATTTGCATACGCCTATACCTTACAAAGAAATAATTCGACCTTATCTTACCTTAAACTTGACCGTTGAACGTAATACCTTTAACACTATATGTATTGACGATATCTGTCAGGCTGCCTGACGTTGTGGCGTCGTCCTCGTCAGGTCAGCCACGTGTCGCCATCATAAGTCCATCGCCCCTCGTCGTGTTCCCCTCGTGCCACGTCGGGGTACGGTTTTGACCGGAATTTGGCCGTTACAGCATTGACCTGGCGCCGTCGTGTTGCAACCGTGGTACCATCTGGCCCGTCGTGGCTACGACGTGTCACGTCGAGGCTTTGTCGTCAAACGCGTACATCGTGTCACTGTCACTGCCGATGTACCAATTTGTGTACCTCGGGGTACATCGGGACCAACATCGTGAATGTGTGAAAGTGGCTTAAGGCGCCCGCACTATAACCGCGAAGTCGAGGGTTCAAATCCGCCAGAATCCTACAGGTTTTTTCGGCCATCCTGATGGAGAGGATTGTATCGTGGTCGCTCCCTAGCCAGGCTGCTCAACTATTAGCATGGGTTAGCCTACACATACTTCTCAGCAGTGCATCTGCGTATGTATGTACGTACTATGGTGGGAACCCAGGCACCTCACGGTCGCCAAAGGTCACATGTGACCTAGTTTTAGGTAGAATAATCATTGTACTGTACCTAGGTTAAACCAAAAACTGTAGATTTTCAGCCCTGCGGTTGCAAATGAACAATAAACCGACAATTATGTATTATTGATTATTTAAATACACATCTATCACTCTCACACACAAACATATCTACTCTCTCTCTCTCTCACACACACGTTCATTGATACTTACGTTTACATTTGAATCTGTGTTTGAGACGATTCAATGACTTATCATATCCCAAATTCTTCAGAACTTTGATATAATGGTGAAGTGAGTTGGTGAAATGGTTGGTGAGAACGGGCTCCAGGGAAACCTCCTGTAAGATTGGGAGCCTACAAATACAGAAGCGCCTACAAGTACAGAAGAAACGAAGGAAACAACGTTTACCCGAGCACCCCATGACCTCGGGGATTTCCCAGACTCTATGGGACACGGGATCGGGTCATCTAGGACAGTTACCCCAGGTAAAGGGAAATCCTGATGTCCTATCACAGCAGCGGTTTCAAACTACGCTCGCCAATCACCAGCCACCATTTGTCCAGACCCCGGATTTGCAGTATAACGAAGAAATGTTTATGCAAGTAAAACACCAAAGGCCTGAATGCTACCGGAACAAGTGGAACTAATTAGGTCTATCAATTATGATGGGCCTGGAGAACCATCCAACATAACAGTAGAAGAAAGGATAGACGAGCTATTACCAAGTTAGCCAAAGAGCTTCAATTATGAAGTAATCAGTATAATTATTATTACATGCATACTAGGCTAAGTAACTATCCCCGAAGTATTAAATAAAATAGATATTATCCATATGTACCTAATAATAATTACCATGTATGTCTTAGTTAAGTATTAATCATCACAACTTGATCACAACGTATTACAATATCCTTGTTACATTGAATTCCTATAAGTAAGAGGCAAGAATTAAGTCAAACATAGCCTCAACGAAGATATAGGAAAAGTAAGCAAACAACCACTGGGGTAATGTCCTTAACCCTGAAAAAAAATGGGGCATATAACAGCAGTGGAGCCATTGTCTTGCCTTTCCCCCTGCCCTGAGAGCATGCCGAACCTGCTGTGTGCCTTCTAAAGTCCGGATCCTGAAGTCCTGACTGTGAGAAGCAGTTCCTCCTGAAGTGCTGCCCTGTGGACCTACGTTCAAAGTCGGCCAGACTTTCTCTCAGCTCTCTACCCTCCTTTATTACCCTAAATGTTTCTGAGTAACTTACGTTGTGATTATTGCTGTGAAGGTAAGGTTAAAATATGTGAATATTACAGTGCTTAATTATCTATAGATCTGTGTCCAAGATCCTTATTCATTGTGTATGTGTTAATCTCTCAGAATTTGTAGTAATTGTTATATAGATCTGTGCCTAAGATGTAAGTGTTCATATTTTATATAACTCATAGAACGTATTACGCATCATACGTTACATACTTGTGTTCATTAAAGCACCTATCCAAATACTCACAGATTTTCCTTATATGTCTAATTCTATTATGTATGTTGCAAGTTGAAGTCGAAGTGTATTACGTGTAATTATTCCCTTCTTTAAATAATCAGTTACCTAGAACCTACGCTCAATTTAATTTTCTGTTTGTATCAGTTCCCCCTCGTTGTGAAGAATTGTTATTCATTATTACCTATACTTTCTTCCCGAGATTCTAAATTTACGCTCGTTTGTTTAAGCGTTATTTCCATTATTATATGAACCGTATTTATGTTCATTTGATTATTGATGTAGATAATTTTGGTTCTTATCGTCTTGGAATTCTAGTCTTGCATAGATCGATTATCTAATTATTCATCAATCCGAATACACCGCTATTTGTTTGAATTCTTGATAGGAATCTGTTAACTCGTTCAGACCTCCTTTTATGCCTTATTAGGTATTTCTATTAGTACAACTTTGTTGTGTATGCCATAAGAATCTGCTAACTCGTTCAGATCTCTTTTTATGCCTTATTAGGTATTTATATGAGTACAACTTCGTCGTGTGCGCCATTTTTCTATTATTAGCATTATGCTAATCATTCGTACATGCTAATTTTAATTTACGTGTTGCTTTACATTGGTTAACTACGTTAGTTCTGTTAATCATAGTATTGCTTGATTCCGTTCAAGAGATCTTATACATTTGAACATTTATCAGTAAAGGTAAATTATTAAATCTGAATTCTTCGACCCGAGTTAATATTATTACATATAATTGATTGAAGAAATATATGTTCAGATCATAGTTTACTCAAATTAAGTTAATAGTAAGTTGAATCGTGAAAGTAATTCAGCATATCATTCCCCTTAATCTCCACTCTGTCTCCCAAATATTAGATCATAATTGCACAACTTGTAAATAGAATTTCCAAGATCGCAGTAACTAGAATGACCTGAGCTATTTACCTGGTCATTAGCCACCCCTACCCGGGCTGATTTACCTGCCCTCGAGCGCCCCTCACCACCCGTGAGCGTTACTCGAACCAGCCGTTCATGTACTTGTTTTAATTCTCAATTCGCTTCATTCTCCCCTACCCGGGGAAACTTGTGTTTTAAAGAATAAATATACGGTACATACTCGACTCACATATTATATATTATTATCAAGGGTTGATTCTATATGTCACGTGTTCTTTCTTATTAATTTTATATTTCCTATTTCATATCACCACAATCTATATAATAATTTCGATTGTCTGTGTCTGTCTGTCTGTCTGTTCTATAGAGGCGGCCGCAGTTTTTAAGTTAGAGCGTTCATACTTGGTATGCATAGTAAGGGGGTCCCTAGGCAGGTTTTAGTGAAAAAATAGAATTCCCCAGGGTGAAAGGGACGGAGCAAATGGGCGCGAAATCGGAAAAAGGGACGTTTGGGGCAGAAGGAGGCCTCCTATCGAAAAGGTGTATGGAACGAAAGTTGTTCGCAGCCCCCAAAAATGGGGGTACGGATGAGGTCAGATCCAAAATCGGAGGTCATTTAGCGGGCACAGGGAGGTCGAGGCCGGTGATTATGGTAGTAGTAGTATTGTGATGATTGTGGTAGTAGTGATTGATGATGGTGATTATGGTAGTAGTAGTGGTCGTAGTAGTGATGGTGATTATGGTGATTACCCGGGCAACGCCGGGTACCCCTGCTAGTAGGTTATAATTTGTGTTCTTGATTAGAGACTGAATATTTAGGCATTACATGTGTTGCTTACTGTTTCTTATAATAGTTAAGTTAACCCTCAGTCCTCATTTAGCTCGATACATCCGTGATCTTAACATTGAGATAATTATGCAACGCATTGAGAGATCCGGAGTATACGCAAGAAGCAATAAGTATAATGAACCCTATGCCATTGAATAAACTATATGTGTATAATTTACACGTGTGTTGTCATTGAGTTTTGTAGCACCTGATTGAATACCTATTTTTGTGATTAAGACCGTGTTCGATGTGTTCCTGTTGAGGATATTTTATGGTCTATAAGTCCAGAACTGGATTTTAGTGCAGACTAGATAACGAGTTATAAATATTATATCTCGGCATAACAAATGGTTCAAAGATGCAAATGTGTGTAACCTTATTAATGTTCACGACTGTATGTACATGTACACAGGTAGAAACACACATACACCACACAGGCGCACAGGGACAGGTTGGCACGAAAACACACACATACATACATAAAAGGACAGGTTAGCATACACACACACACACACACACACACACACACACACACACATACAAAGACAGGTTAGCAGACACACACACATAGGCTACATACACAGGCAGGTTAGCACGCAAACACACACACACACACAGGTACAGGTTGGCACGCACATAGGTTACAACACGAGTACAGCGGTGCTGAGTTACAGGAACAAGGTTATGTTATGTAGCCTTATACACACGCCCACATCCTTGGTTACCTTAAACAACATCATCACCACCACTGTCATCACCACCACCACTGTCATCATCACCACCACTGTCATCACCACCACTGTCATCATCACCACCACTGTCATCATCACCACCACTGTTATCACCACCACTGTCATCACCACCACCACTGTTATTATCACCACCACCACTGTCATCATCACCACCACTGTTATCACCACCACCACTGTTATCACCACCACCACTGTCATCATCACCACCACTGTCATCACCACCACTGTCACCACCACCACCACTGTCATCATCACCAGCACTATCATCACCACCACCACTGTTATCACCACCACCACTGTCATCACCACCACCACTGTCATCATCACCACCACTGTCATCATCACCACCACTGTCATCACCACCACTGTCATCACCACCACTGTCATCACTATTCACCACCACCACTGTCATCATCACCACCACTGTCATCATCACCACCACTGTCATCATCACCACCACTGTCATCACCACCACTGTCATCACCACCACCACTGTTATCATCACCACCACTGTCATCACCACCACCACTGTCATCATCACCACCACTGTCATCATCACCACTACTCTAATCACCACCACTGTCATCACCACCACCACTGTCATCATCACCACCACTGTTATCACCACCACTGTCATCACCACCACCACTGTCATCATCACCACCACTGTCATCACCACCACTGTCATCACCACCACCACTGTCATCATCACCACCACTGTTATCACCACCACCACTGTTATCATCACCACCACTGTCATCACCACCACCATTGTCATCACCACCACCACTGTCATCATCACCACCACTGTTATCACCACCACCACTGTCATCATCACCACCACTGTCATCATCACCACCACTGTCATCACCACCACTGGCATCACCATCACTGTCACCACCACCACCACCACTGTCATCATCACCACCACTGTCATCACCACCACCATTGTTATCATCACCACCACTGTCATCACCACCACCACTGTCATCATCACCGCCACTGTTATCACCACCACTGTCATCACCACCACCACTGTCATCACCACCACCATTGTCATCACCACCACCACTGTTATCATCACCACCACTGTCATCACCACCACCACTGTCATCATCATCACCACTGTCATCATTACCACCACTGTCACCACCACCACTGTTATCACCACCACCACTGTCATCACCACCACCACTGTCATCATCACCACCACTGTCATCATTACCACCACTCATCACCACCACTGTTATGACCACCACTATCATCACCACCACTGTCATCATCACCACCACTTTCATCATCACCACCACTGTCATCATCACCACCACCACTGTTTTCACCACTGTCATCACCACCACCACTGTCATCACCACCACCACTGTTATCACCACCACCACTGTCATCATCAGCACCACTTTTATCACCACCACCACTGTTATCACCACCACCACTGTCATCACCACCACCACTGTTATCACCACCACCACTGTTATCATCACCACTGTTATCACCCCCCCCCCACTGTTATCACCACCACCACTGTTATCACCACCATCACTGTCATCACCACCACCATTGTCATCACCACCACCCCTGTTATCACCACCATCACTGTCATCACCACCAGCACTGTCATCACCACCATCACTGTCATCACCACCACCATTGTCATCACCACCACCACTGTTATCATCATCACCACTGTCATCACCACCACCACTGTCATCACCACCACCTTTGTCATCATCACAACCACTGTTATCATCACCACCACTGTCATCACCACCACTGCCATCACCACCACTGTTATCATCACCACCACTGTTATCACCACCACCACTGTCATCACTACCACCACTGTCATCGCCATCATCACTGTCATCACCACCACCATTGTCATCACCACCACCATTGTTATCACCACCACCACCACCACCACTGTCATCATCACCACCACTACTGTCATCACCACCACTGTCATCACCACCACCACTGTCATCATTACCACCACTGTCATCATCACCACCACTGTCATCACCACCAGCACTGTCATCACCACCACCACTGTTATCATCACCACCACTGTCATTACCACCACCACTGTCATCACCACCATCACTGTCATCACCACCACCATTGTCGTCACCACCACCATTGTCATCACCACCACCACCACCACCACTGTCATCATCACCACCACTACTGTCATCACCACCACTGTCATCACCACCACCACTGTCATCATCACCACCACTGTCATCATCACCACCACTGTCATCACCACCAGCACTGTCATCACCACCACCACTGTTATCATCACCACCACTGTCATTACCACCACCACTGTCATCACCACCGCAACCACTGTCATCACCACCACCACTGTCATTGCCACCACCATTGTCATCACCACCACTGTCATCACCACCACCACTCTCATCACCACCACCACTGTTATCCCCACCACTGTCATTACCACCACCATGGTCATTATCACTACCACTGTCATCACCACCACAGTCATCACCACCACTGTTATCACCACCACTGTCATCACCTTCCAATTTTACCTATTATCCCTATTTGTTTACGTTTGTGGGTGATTATACCATGGTCATATTTATCAAAAGCCTTCGCAAAATCGGTGTAAATTACATCTATGCTTTTTCTCTTTTCTAAGGAATCGAGAATTTTGTCAGTGTTCTAATAGCTGTGAGAGACAAGATCTGCTCGCTCTGAAATCATGTTAACCCGTGTTGTGCAGATAATTTGTGAAATAAAAGAAAAAGAAATCACCACCATGCGATATTACCACCCGTGCCACCACAACCCCGAGGAAAGAAGCCCTAACCGCCACACCACCAAGATACCCCGAGTCGCCTCTGTCACGCCCGCACTCCCTCTACCATCCGGCAAAGATCTCATCATCACCATCAGCAACACGAGTGATGACAGGAAAAGGAAAAGTAGAAAGGAAGGCAAGGCAAGCAAAAACTTGCATAGCCTAAGTCCTATTCCTCCAACTGCCTTTCTTCCTCCAAGCCGCATCACCACCACGAGAGGGAAGTCCAAAGGGGCTACCCCAGCTACCCCAGGGCCTCCTCCCAGCACAGCTTACCCAGAGAAGGGACACCGGGAGAAACGCCATAAGAGGTAAGACTATGACAGGCAAAGTTAAGATCTATAACAGTTGGGAAGCTCTTAAAACATACTTCACTGGAAGATATTTTAAGAGCTGGAAGATTTGGGCTATGCTAAATATACTATTAAAGCACTGGCATATAAAGGTTTATTTATAATTTTTAGATCTTGGCTCATCAAAGGAATTATTATTGGATCACCATGGTGGAAACCCAATATGAATTCTTCCGCCTCGATTACTAGGAATTGCTGTCGCTAAAGAAGGCTGTACTGACGTGCGCTATAGCGGTAGTAAACCGACCCCATTCTGGTCCTTCTAAAAAGTTCACGCACTGGCAATTGGCTTTTTAGAAGGTAGGGCTCGCCAGATACTGTAGCTTATTGCATAACGGCACTCTACTGTACATAGAGTCCATACGGTTTGTTGTCCCAGGCACTGGCATTAAGACACGTATGCGTAAAAGGCCCAAATAAACCCATCCACAAGTCCCTGAAAGACTCTTATAAAGGTCAGGACAGTTAAGAGACGTTGCATAACATCCCTCTTACGTTAGTCCGATCATATGATATGCATAGCACTAGCAGAGCAGGTTCATATTCATTCAAGACCCAAAACCCAAAATTGCTGGAAGGTTTTTCATCAAAACTCTTATAAAGGGCAGAATAGTTGAGCGAGACAGTACAACACTGTTAAACTTCTCCTCACGTTAGTTCGATGATATACAGGACCACCACCACGGCCAAGACCCTCATCGGAAATACTACAGAAATGCCTTATCGTTTGAAGTGCTTAGTGTTACCTTGAAAGAAGTTCTAGTGAAGTGCCTTATCGTCGGAAGTACTTTGTGTGACATCGAAAGAGTACAGTGTCATTCCCCCGGGAATTTAATTGTGGATCCTTGTTCGTGCTTTATAAACTGTATATATTTACCTATCCTTTGTCTGACAGAAATTATAATTACATTGAACAATATAACGTATATGTGTACTCTGTATTATATCTATCCTCTATTACCTTTGTGCATGTGTTTATGTGGATTCAACTTTTCCAGTCAAGTAAGAACCTACCCAATTAGTCCAATTAACCCCAGCAAAAACCTGGTATAACAATTTGCTTACATAAATGTCGAGGTTTTAGGGCTTTACTTCCGCCTTTATGCAGAGAGGCAATTATTGTTTTTTTTTCAAACTACCTGGTATTTCTCCAGTGTTTAGACTTTTTCTCCACAATATAGCCAAGGCTTTTGAGACGTTTTCCTTACATTTCGTTATTAGGATCGAATTCCTTGGGTCTGGGCCTGGTGCCGAGTGTGTTGGCATGTTACTAATAGCCTCTTCTATGTCACCACCACTGTCATCACCACCACCACCTCTGTTATCAACATTGCTGTCATCATCCCCATCACTACCACTGTCAACACCCCCACTATCACCACCATCATTACCTCCACTGTCAATACCAACACTATGACCACCACCATTACCTCCACTGTCATCACTCCCATTATCATCTCCACTGTCATTACCACCACCACCACCACTGATAGGGTTACGTCATGTAACCTTTTATACACCAACATCCTAACCTTTCAGCACCATCAACACCACCACCATTAATCTTCACCACTTTCCTCTTCCTCAACTGAACGTCGACGCATCTTTTGTGCTAATAAAGAATAATAAAGGTACCAAAATAATACTTGCATTAATATACAGACCTCCAGCTCAATCAGTGCAAACTGACCGAGAAATTTACGAACAAATTGCAGATGTAAGTAACTCACAAGATACCGTAATTTTTGGTGACTTTAATTTACCTGTGACCAAGTGGGGCGATACTCTTACTTCACACTCCGGACATGACTTGTATACGAACTTGCAAGAGAGTTCGCTTTATCAATTTGTTGGAACGCCGACCCGTGGTAATAACGTTCTTGACATTGTACTTGCAACAAAAGAAGAATTAATAGAGAATTTGAATGTTGGTGATGAATTCAGTAACAGCGACCATTATACGATAACTTTCACTTTAAAGTTTACTAGTAACGAACCAAATAGTAGCATCGAAAAAGTCCCTAATTTCAAGAAAGCAAACTTTCCTAAACTTAGAGCTATGTTTAAAGAAACTGACTGGAGCTTTTTAATTCACAATAACGACATAAATACATCTTGGAAGTTATTCGAAACCACTTACCTAAAAGCAGTGCAAGACTGCATACCATCGAAAACTCGGCGTCCAGGCCATAATAATAAGCCCAAATGGTGGAATAAAGATATTTCAAACTGCCTGCTTGCTAAAAAATTTGCTAATGATAGATTAAAATCCTCACAAAATGACGAAGAACGGCTGAAATTTGTAGAGCTACGACGCAAAGCCAAAAAGTTAATTAAGCAAAGTAAAAAGACCTTAGAGTTACATATTGCGAATCAAAGTAAAACAAACCCGAAAGAATTCTATAGTTATATCAGAAAGAAAAAAGTAGTTACTTCAACTGTTGGACCGTTAGTCGATGAAAATGGAGAATACACCAAAGACGAAGAACAAATGAGTAATGCCCTCAATACCTTCTTTGCATCAGTTTTTACAACAGAAGACCTCAGTGATATCCCTACACCATCGCCGATTCAGATTGATAATTCAGATGTTTTAAGCAATATCACCGTTACAGAGAGAGAAGTATTGAATTGTTTAGATAAACTCAAGGTAAATAAAACGCCTGGACCTGATACAATCTCGCCTAGAGTTCTAAAGGAAGCTAAGGATGAGCTCTCTAAACCACTGACATTACTATTCAATAAATCCTTGCAGTCTGGAACTATGCCCGATCAGTGGAAGCTAGCCAACGTAACACCGATATTCAAAAAAGGCAGCAAATCCCTATCCAGTAACTATCGTCCAATTAGCTTAACCTCAGTTGTATGTAAAATGCTAGAAACGGTCATAAGAGACAGACTCGTAAATCACTTAGAGGAAAATAACATACTTAAAGATACTCAACACGGCTTTCGTAAAAAACGTTCCTGTTTAACAAACCTCTTAGACTTCTTCCACGATATCCTCAACCTCTACGATGAGAGTAAAGCTGTAGATATTATATACCTTGATTTTCAAAAGGCCTTTGACAAAGTTCCCCACAAACGTTTACTGCTAAAACTAAAAGCGCATGGAATACAAGACGGTGTGTTGAAATGGATAGAAAATTGGCTCAGCGACAGAAAGCAAAGAGTAGTCATAAACGGTAAGGCATCAAAATGGACCAATGTAAGTAGCGGGGTACCCCAGGGATCGGTACTAGGACCAATTCTCTTTCTAATTTACATCAACGACATAGATGAGGGTCTCACCTGTACAATCTCAAAATTTGCTGACGATACAAAAATTGCAAATAGCGTACTCTCAAAAGAACAAGTTGACGATATGCAACACAATCTAGATAAATTGTCATGTTGGGCCCAAATTTGGCAAATGAGTTTCAATGCGGATAAATGTAAAGTACTACATATCGGATACCTAAATGAGAAAGCAAACTATTCGATGAATGGCACTCAGCTTAAGAATGTAAACAGAGAAACCGATCTGGGAGTAACAATATCGAGTAACCTAAAACCGAGTCAACAATGTTCAGAAGTTGTTAAGAAGGCAAACAAAATAATTGGCTTTATAGGCAGGTCATTTGAGCATAAATCCAAAGAAGTTATCCTAACCCTTTACAATTCCTTAGTCCGCCCTCTTCTGGAATACTGCGTTCAATCCTGGTGCCCTTATTACCAAAAAGATATAAACAAGCTAGAACGAGTTCAACGTAGAGTTACCAAAATGATACCGAGCCTAAAGAACAAACCATACGAAGAGCGTCTTAGAGAATTAAATCTATTTCCTTTAACCCAGCGCAGATTAAGAGGCGACTTAATTCAAGTGTTCAAAATCATCAAAGGCATCGACAATATGAACTGTAGTAAGTACTTCACTATCGACCAATCTAATTACACGCGGGGAAACGGTTGCAAAATTATTGGTAAATCTTTTAACTCGCACGAATCTAAGAATTTCTTCTTCAATCGAGTTGTCAACTTGTGGAATGGGCTTCCCCGAAACGTTATAGACTGCATCACCGTTGATTCATTTAAACTCCGCCTAGACAAATATCTCGCATCAAACCCGCGACTGACTGCGTTTGTAAATGAATAACTTTATTTTATCCCCCCCTCAGTTACTAACCCATCTGTCCCCTACTAACTTCCTAATCCTGCCACGGACATTAGTTCCAGGGCAGTAATTCCCTTTCCAATGTTCCCTTACCCACTCTAAACCACTGTTTGGACACTTGATCCTCAGTGTTTTGGAGGACAAGCAACCTAGAAGGGTCACTAGATCTGTTGTTGCTTGATTTCCTTTGTACTCCTTTGTACTCAACATCACCATTATTATCATCATTATTTAAATAATTATCATCATCATCACCTTCATTATTTTTTTATCATCTCCACTGTCAATCTGCAGCACTTCCCTCATCATTATCACCACCGTTGTCATCACCACCAGTCTCAACCATCACTGTTAACATAATTTCCTTGTCAAAAATTGTAAATACAATTTTGCGTGCTGATACTAAATAATTTGCTACAGCAAATCTAGTAATTTGGTAAGCTCTCTAACAGGAAGAATATAACACTTATTATACTGTATATCTACGATCAAACACAAGGCAAGATATACGAAAAGTACAATACGGCAGCTTTATTAGTACATAAGAACATAAGAAAATGGGAGTCTGCAGAAAACCGATTAGCCCAAACAAGGCATATCCCTCTCACACCCAACCCTAATTATAAGGCCTAATTATTGGCCCAACTCACTATCACCATGAGGTCCGACATTACCAAAACGGTCAGAGGTCAACATAAGAAACCGGGAGTCTGCACACACCCGGCAGATCCCCCTCACACCCAACCCATCTCGTCCATATGCCTATCTAATTTCATTTTGAAGCTGTCTATCGTTGTTTATCACACCACATCACTCGGTAACCTATTCCACTTGTCTACAACTCTGTTACCAAACCAATACTTGTCATCTAGTTTCTAACCATTTGTTAGTTCTTTCGTTATCACTGAGCTTCAGTACATTTTGCATATCCCCTTTATTAATCCCACTAACCCACTTAAACACCTATCATATTCTCTCTAATTCTGCGTCTTTCTAACGAATTTTTTCAACCTTTCTTCATATGGAAGATTTCTAATATTAGGATCATTTTTGTCATTCTACGTACTCTCTCCAAGAAATCATGTCCATTATGTATAAGGACACCACATTTGAACAGCATAATCTCAATATA
>JBAKBP010036719.1:0-18103 GCA_037953745.1 Lithodes maja | reverse complement strand
CTCCCAGGACCCCTGGCCGCTACCTACTATATTTATACCAAGGTCCAGGGAATAGTCTTTTAACCCTGATTTGTACCAAGGAAATAGGCGACGAAGCTGAAGGAAAACGATCCAGTACCCGACAATTGAACTGACTGACAAGAAGACAACGTCCACGGAGCTGCCCACCTGACGATACCGGGCCGCAGAAGTAGCAGTTGGTGAAGCACCTGGCCCGAGGAGGCAACAAAATGCTGTCTTTCCTCACCCCTTCCTTTGGCATAGTGACTGGGTCCCCAGGCCCAGTTGTTATTATCATTTGGCCACTTTTCATATTTTATATTTTTGTATTTTTCATATTTTTCCTGTTTCGTCTGGTGTATACGTAACCATATAAAAGGCGTTTTATGTATATATTATCCCGTGTTCTCATTCTCCAACTGAGTAGGTTAGGAACCTGGTTTGAAATTATTTCCACAACAATTAGATAAGAAATTTATAAGGAAATTAAATTCAGCCCCATATAGCTTCGAAAATATATAGACATCATTCGTATTCCAACTGTAAACCGGTAACTAATAAAAGGGTACCGGTATATAGTGATTAATTTTCTTATCTATCTCCTTCATTATTAATCAATTATTACATCGTGTTTGTAGCCAAATACGTGTTTACTTGTAATAACGTGGCAGTAATAATGCACAGGCACAGCATCCTCCTATTTTTTCATTAATTATCGAGAAATCCGCTGACATGGAAGTCAAATTTTCGCCAGGTTAAAAAAAAAAAAAAAAAAAATGAGCGAGTAAGGATGTTTGCTGTTATTCCCATTTTTCCTCAGTTCTTTTAGCTTGAAAAGTTTGTAACATTTATAGAGGAACATGCGTGCGAAATACATTTACGAGTGCAGCAGAGTGAATTTGAGTGCGTTGGGAGTACAAAAAGCGTGTTTGATATCCGTCTGAATGAAGATGTCTACTGGTACTCTCCTTTCTCCATAGCTCTTTTAGATTTTAGAGGAATACACTTGCGAACTTGCGAATTATACTTATGATGCAGAAGAGTGAATTTGAGTGCGGTGGGAGTACAAAAAGCGTGTGTGTGATCCCCATCTGAGTGAATATGTCTACTGGTACTTTCCTTTCTCCACAGCTCTTTTGGATTGAAGAGTTTTTAGAGGAATGCACTTGCGAATTATACTTACGAGTGCAGAAGAGTGAAAGGTAGTGCGTCGGGAGTGCAAGAATCGTGTGTGATCCCCGACTGCGTGGAGGTGAGTGTTGCTACTCACTACTCCCCAGCTCTTTATATCAGTCCCAAACAACAGGATAGGCCTACTGAGGCGGGGTCTTGTTGAGGTGCCAGGTTGGGGTTTATTGTTTTATTATGATTTTGTTTTATTTTTTGTTTTCTGGGGTTTATTGGGGTTTATTTGAGGGTTATTAAAGTTCATTGGTGCTTCGGGTTTATTTTTGGGAGTGTAATTTGAGGTTGTTAGAGGTTTATATTGGGGTATAATTGGGGGTTTATTTCGTAGTTTATTTGGGATTTTTTTAAATAGGAAAAGGTAGCCCACAGGTACCCATAGAATAGCAAGAAAACGTTAGAGAGAAGGGGGGGGGGGGGGTTGGCTTATATAAAAGGCTTGCCTGTATTTTATTCCTTTGTCATTTGACTCTTTTGTGACGTATAATTTATTATGACAATAATAAAGTGTTTAAGTGATGGGAGGGGGGAGTAGATTGAAACACTACACTACACTACGCGCGCACGCGCGCGCACACACACACACACATACACACACACACACACAAAATAAGCGCAAACACATTTTTTGGTTATTCTATATTTACCACTCGGTAAAAGCCCCAACACTCTCGGGAACGTTGTTGCTGCAGGCCATGCTGTATTATTTATAACATTTTCAAGGCATGTGATTACAGTGCACATTACGTTGTTCAACTAGATTTACAGAACGACCGAGCATGCAATCACTCAAAAACTCGCGTGATGAAGCCATAGCACACTTATCTTCTGATCTATCAACCAATTCCGATTGGGGCAGAGAAAATCTAGTTATTTTCAATTGTTCCAAAACCAAATTTTTCCATCAATCTACCTGTCAAGAACTTCCACAGGTCTATCCCTTATACTTTAACAATACACAAATCAACCCTTAATCTTCTCTCAGTATTCTTGGTGTTTTTTGTTTCTTCTGGCCTTTCTTGGAAAAATCATAATACCACTTTTGCTAAAACAGCTTCCCAGAAGTTAGGTGTACTCAACTGTCTCTGTGGGTTTTTCTTCACCACTGCACAGCTTCTTCACAGCCGCACAGTTTCTTGCTCTGTATTGGGGCTGCACAGTGCGCCCATGTATCGAGTAATGTTCGCATGTGTGGGGAGGTTCCCCCCATACCCCACTTTTCGAAAGGGTAGAGCCAATAGTATTTGTCTCATTAACTCCCCTCCTATCACTAATTCCCTACAATCTCTCTCTCTACACGCTGCAATGTTGCATCTCTCTTCTACCGTATTACAATAATCAATGTTCTTCAGAGCTCTCTCAGTGTATACCCACTCCCTTACGGAAAGTGGGTGGCACCCGCCTTTTAACACATTCCTACCCCCTATTCTGTCCAACTCTCAAACTCAAGGTTGAACAAATGTTCTCAGTCTTTCTTGTGCTCAACAAGCAAGCTTTAAAAGTCTCTCTCAATCTGTGTTTCCCTCATCCTATCACTTAAACGGCTTGAAGCACTGTGTGTCCATACATTTTGACTCTAACGCATCTTGATTTTGGCTCTGTCACTCTTTCAACTGTTGGGGAGACATTTGTTACAGGCAGCTTTGCCTTTTGTCTCCTTCATCCACATAGAAAAAAAAATACATAGAATACAAAAATATGAGCAAGATTTACGGGAAAGAAACTCATAGGAAAGTTTCCTGCATAATGTTACAAAATTGTGAGGACGAAAATAATCGGATTCGTCCTCGCATACTGTGATAATCACATATAAACTTATAGTATACATACGTGCAGCACCCATGCATGTATGTGTGCGTGCATGCATGCATGTACACATACATGCACGCTCCACACCTGCGAAGAATCAATAATTTTTTTAGATACCGGTACATAACTTTAATATTATTACAATACGAAATCAAGATGTACCGTACACGCAGAATATCTTCTAATATTGTTGGGTGATCAATAAGATGTTTACAAAAGAAATTAGACTATACAGAACTCAAGGTAAACACACACAGCTCACCATTAGGCTCAGTTTACCTTATTTGCTCAGAGGATGGCTTTTATATAACTCACCTGTTTCGATCCTTCCCAAGCTGAATACAATCGTCTAATAGTTTCCAGAATATGATTAAAAGGACGTCACCGGTACTGAATAGGTTACTGAATCCGATACAGAGACTCCGAGTCTATAGTCCATTCATTATAGTTAGGCCAAAAATCCTGACCTCTAACATCTATGACTCACAAACGACTAGAGTAATCGAGCTAATATTTCTACCATTTGGGAAGGGTCAGCCAGGAAGTAGGTGTGGAAAATGTCTGCCCATTTGCTCTAGCCCTTTTTGAGTTACAGAGGGTAGGGTTCACGATTTCTGGCCTACTTGTAAGGAATGGACTATAATATCGATTGCATGCACTCGTGTGTCCCTTTAAACGGAAATCAGGGCGCTTTAACAAATTGTGTGAAAAGAGTAATTCAAAGGTCCTTCGTAGTCTACCCCTTTAACCCTGTCAAGATACAATCACGCATTTCTTTTCTATTTTCTAGCGACTATTAGAAGATTGTATTCATATTAACAAGGGTATTAGGAAATCAGAGGGTTAATTGGGTCAGTTTTTTACCTTTTAATTCCTGCAGATCCATCCTAAACTACATAATATCGTCTAATGATAGCCAAATGAAGCTGTCAAACTTAGTCATTATCTTCAAAGGGGTTAAAGGTGTGTTGGCTGTAATGAAACCATTTGATATATCAGGGTAGGCTACACAGGTAAACCCCTCGCAGTATGCCCAGTAATTTTATATGCCCTTGTCATACCTTTTCTATGCTCTTGATTATTTACCCCCCCCCCCCCCCCCCCCCCCCCGTCTCCTCCCTAGGCCTCCTTCAAGCTAAACACATGCACCCCAGACTCCCCTTTCTAGCTTATTTTGTACATTTCTCGGTAGTAAAACAATGTTCCGGACCAGGGCAGAATATCTCAATTAGTCTTTTTAGGTACCATATATCCTTCCGAAGCTTTATAAAATCGTCTAAATGTTGCTGATATCCAATACAAAGGACGTCACCGGTACTAAAAGGGTTAAGGGGAGATGGTCCGTTTTTCTGGCCCCTCTCCTCCCTCATGCTTAGCCTCATCAGTTTTCAAATTTTAAGACGTTCGGCCCATTAGTTTGGCGATTTTAAAAGCTTTCGCCCCTGTATTGTGTCAATATTAAGACTTTGTGTGTGATGTAGGTGTCGATTTTTTCCTGGCAAGCGATAGCGAGCCTGTAATTTAGGAGGAACCGGCCTTCGGCCAGGAAATTTTCTACTGAAAAATGTAGAAATATACCTTGAAGGGGGGATCCTGGGGTGTTATTATAAGTTTGATGGAGGTCTAGCCTTCTAGGGAGGAAACTAAACGTTAATACATGAACACATCGACCAAAAAACGACCCATCTCCCCTTAAGTGTGGTTTTGAAATACTTGGGTTACTATCTCTCTCTCTCTCTCTCTGCCAGCGTCGCTAAGCGGATGTCAGTGGCGACGAACTAACACGCTGACCTTTAAATGGGATAGTGTTTGGTTTTGGTCTATGTCTACATATTTATTTTTAACCTGAATAGGTACGCATCATTTTTCATTTCACCGCAAGTAATCATGGGTCGTTATTGTTCCGCCAACTTTAAAAATCAGCAAATTGTAAACCAAAATCCCTTGATTATTGTTAACCATTACTAAGACTAGGATACTATAACTGTCCCTTAAGAGTATGTAAAGTGAAAAGAAAACGAGTTGAAGACTGTTTTATTTAGGGTGAGGGTACTCCTTGACATTGCAGATATCTGAAACAATAGGAAAACAGTGGAAACTTATAAAATTGGCCTTTATGGCAATATGCGACATCATAGAAACTTCAGATTGTTACACAATGTAGATAATTTATGTTCCTATTTATCCACAAACACTAGTTATCATATCTTAAATAGGTATGCATACACAATCACGAATATTGAAATTTAATTTTAGGTATACACTCGGTCGAGAACGCTAGACCTGTATAGACCTCCATCAAGCTTAAAAAAACACCCCCCAGACCCCCTTTGAGGATAAATTTGTAAATTTTTCGGTAGCCGGTTCCTTTTAAAATTAGACTCGCTATCGCTCGCCAGGAAAAAATCGATACCTAAATGAACTTATGAAAAATCCTCCAGCTTATACTCTTCTATTTTGCTCTTTCCTTCCTCTTTAACTTATCTATAATTATTCTTAGACATCTCATCTCCCCAGCCTGTCAATCACCCTTTAACTTTTAACATAATATCTTCCCGTCTACGTTTATCAATCAACCAATCTCCCTGTCTACACTTTTTTGTTTTACTTTTTTTCCTCTGTGAACGCTTTCTCATTTGTCTACCCCCCCCCCCCCCTCCCATTTACCTACATTACTATCCCTTCCTACATTACTATCGCAGTGTTTGATAGTTACTATCAGAACCCACACACTAACTGTTACTATAATGAAGGGACGCTAATATTGGCCGTGGGTTTGAATAGTCCCTCGTTATTAGACACCCTGCTGCTACTATCCCTCGTTTGACACCTTACCCCTATCCTTCGTTTGACACCCTATCCCTCATTTGACACTCTATCCCTCGTTTGACACCCTTATTACAATCCCCCTTGTGAATGATAACAGAGGAATAACGGATGGAAAACACGGCTAGTTGTTGGTCAATCCTTCCTACCTGACGTAACCCGATTTCTTAACCCATTCTGTACCGGCGACGTATTATTTACTTTGATAATAACTACATTTAGACGATTTGTATCAAGCTTGGTGAGGATATATGGTAGCACAAGGGTTAAGTGAGAGAGTATGTAGCCTTTTTAATGGGTAGCAGGGATGGGGCGATTACATGAGCAGTGTAATTAATTACGATTACGATTACAGCCGAATTTTAAGATTACGATTACGATTACAGAAGACCTGAATGCAATTGATTACGATTACAAGCTTTGTAATCATGATTACAATCGTGATTACTTGAAATGTAATGAAATGTAATGTAAATAATGAATTGGTACTGTATCTGGCATCATTCTTCCTCTGAGGTGGCCTGACACATGACGGTTGAATAATTTCAGTGTAAAACTTTAATACAAATTCATATTTTAATGAAGTTAAACATAGGACCTGAACAAATATATTAGCTAACGAACTTCACTGAATGTAGAGAGCATCATCGAAAATTGTATGTATGTATGTATGTATGTATGTATGTATGTATGTATGTACTCAGGCTCATACCCCATAGTTGGGGGTGGCCGACTTAAGACAGAGCCCGAACAGGGACAACACCAAAAAAAAAAAAAAAAAACACAAACTTAAACACATCTAGGTTGCCCAGGAGAAGACCCAGAGAACAAGGATCACTAAGGGCCTCTAGCACTCCCACGGCCCCAGACCTCCCGGAGAGGTTCTGGTCTCAGCAGGCAGACACACAGCGGAGCACAAAAACAATGCCGGCCCACCTCGCATCCAGGCATGACCCTTCATATATACCGGCTCCCTGTGCCAGGCGCCTGACAGACTATTATCTAGTCCAACTGGCGCCCGACCCCCTCTCCCAACGACCGCGTTATCACTCATCTATTCACAAGCATTCTCCATTCATTCCTAATTATTATCACTTCTCTTACTTATTCTAAAGTCATCTCTCTATCTTCCAACACTTGTACTACTCAAACTCTCCATCTAAACGTAGGTCTTCCTACCAGTCTACCTCCCCTTGTGTCAGACTCATATACTCTCTTTGTAAGCCTTTCATCTCCCATTTGCTCAATACGTCCATTAAAACACAGCACTCTTCTGTCCACTCTGGCCGACAAAGGTTCCTGCTGTCCCACTCTCCTACGTATTGGTACCTCTTAATTTATCGATCTGTCTCTACGAGTCACTCCACATATACTCCTCAAGCAGTTAATCTCCATCACATCAAGTTTTCTTCTCTCTTGTGCCTTCAGAGCTCATGTCTCAGCACCATACATAACTGTTGGTACAACTATCCCTTGATACATTGCACTTTTAACTTTACAACTGATATTTCTCACCTTCCACATACTTCCCATTGCTACAAAGACTTTCCTTCCTTCACATACTCTCTGTTTTACCTCTATTTCCAAACCTGCATCCTTGCTTATCACTCCTAGATATTTAAAACACTCCACTTGTTTCAGAATTTCCTCATCCAGCCGCACATCTAGATTCACCCTACGAGCACCTACAGTATATTACACACCATCACTTTACTTTTCTTAATGTTCTCCCTCAGCTTCCTCTTTCCACATACCACACCAAAGTCTTTGACTACTCACTGCAGAATCCGACACCAACGCTGTGTCATCAACAAACAGCAACTGGTTCAACTCACCAATCTCTACCGTTCTTTCCTACTAAACCCAATCCTCTACCCATAGTTATTATTTTCGCCTCCCTACCCTCGCCATCCATATAATTATACATTAAACAACTACGGTGACATTACAACCCTGTCGCAGACCTACCTTTACCTCATACCATTCACTCAACTCAATTCCTACTCTAACGTACGCTCTGCTCTCTTCATAAAAACTTGACTGCTCTTAACAAACTTCCTCCAATTCATAAATCCTTAACACCTTCCACATTGCTTCTCGATCCACACGATCATACGCTTTTTCCAAATCCATAAGAGCCCAACATATCTCCTTATGCTTCTCTAAATACTTCTCGCATAGATGTCTTACTGCAAAAATCTGATCCACACACCCTCTTCCCCTCCTAAAACCGAATAGAACTGCTTTTCTCCTATTGCACCTTCTGTACCCTATGTTTTCCTCTCTATCAACACCCTGCCATACAGCTTTCCAACAATTGATGATAAACAAATACCTACTATAACTTGAACACTTCTGCTGGTCTCCCTTCCTTTTGTACAATGGCACAATACATGTACTTCTCCAGTATAGTGGTACCATCGACACAACTAAGCACACATTAAATAGTCTCATCAGTAGCACCAGTCTTGCAACGCAATCCCACCCCTACTCTCCAAACCAAGAGTGAAACGTTATTCTCAGTCTTTCTTCTATTAAACAGATGAGCTGTAGAACTCTCACCCAGAATCAGTCTTTCCCTCTTCCTATAACTTAAATTGTTTCAAACTCTGTGTGTCCAGGTATTTTGGTTCGAACGTCCCTTGATTTTGGCCCTGTCACTCAATCAAGTCTGGGGAAGGCACTCGCTACAAGCAGTTCTGCCTTTTGTCTCCCTCACTCACATAGAAAAAAATCATCTCTACCCTTCTTAATACATACTAAGTACCGGTACTGTGTAGGCTACTGGTGTAATCGTAAAAGTAATCATGATTATGATTACTTTTTGACAATAATCGATTACGATTATGATTACATCCCCAAATATAGGAAAGTAATCGATTACGATTACTTAGAAAACTGTAATCGATTACGATTACACCATGCCTGATGGGTAGACGTCCTTCCCAAGCTGAATAAAATCGTCTAACAGTTGCCAGAACATAACGAAAAGGACGTGACTGGTACTGTACCGTTTATAACCTCTTTAGGATCATCATGACGCGTTTTGACCGTTTATTCTGGCTATTCTTAGACGATTTTATACAGTTTAGGAAGGATCTGTGGGAATCATAAGTGTAAATACTATCTCAATTGACCCTCTGACTTGCACACACCCTTCCTAATCCGAGTAAAATCGTCAAATAATGGCCAGAAAACAGTCAAGAATTGCGCCATCGTGTCTTCTAAGGGTTAACTGTATTTAGTGTGAGGGTGGTCTTTTGGGATTCCTTGCTTTGCCCTTTCGTTTGGAGATTTTATAGCTTTTCATTCCATTAAGTCGGCTCGGTATTGCTCGCCAATAACAAATCGACACCTAAATGGCACGAAATGTCCTAAAATTGACAACGATTTTTTTCTTTTTTCTATGTAATTGAGGGAGGCAAAAGGCAGAATTGCCTATAGCGAGTGCCTCCCCCATAGTTGAAAGAGTGACAGGGCCAAAATCAAGGGACGATCGAGCCAAAATGCCTGGACACACAGAGTTTGAAGCAATTTAAGTCGTAGGAAGAGGGAAAGACTGATTCTGGGAGAGAGTTCCAGAGCTCAGCTGTTGAGTAGAAGAAAGTTTGAGGGGAACGTTTCACTCTTGGGTTGGAGAGTTGCACAGAGTAGGGGTGGGATTGAGTTGCAAGACGGGTACCACGTGCCCTACGTAAAGGAGGTGGTATGCACTGGGAAAGCTCTGAGGAACACTGATTATTATAGTAGCGATAGAATAGCGAGAGAGATGCAACATTGCGGCGGAGAGAGAGAGATTGCAGAGAGTTGGTGAGTGGACGGGAGTTAATGATACGAAAGGCCTTCCTTTCAACTTTGTCTAGGAGAGCGGTGTGAGAGGAACCTCCCCACACATGTGAACAATACTCAATACAAGGACGCACTATGCCCCTGTACAGAGCAAGAAGCTGTGCTGGGGAAAAGAACCCCCTAAGACGGTTGAGCACACCCAGCTTCTGGGAGGCTGCCTTAGCAAGACTGGTAATATGGTCCTTCCAAATGAGAGCAGAAGAAAAAGAGACACCAAGAATATTGAGAGAAGATGAAGGGTTGATTTTTGTATTGTTGAAGAATAAGGGATAGTCCGCTGGGAGATCCTGACGGGTAGATAGATGGAGAAATTGGGTTTTGGAAGCATTAAAGGTAACAAGGTTTTCTCTGCCCCAATTGGAGATAGTATTTAGATCAGAATTTAAGAGTTCTATGGCTTCATTACGTTTGTCGTTAAGGGATTGCTGGCTGGAGCGTTCTGAAAAACTAATGGAGTAGTGTAAGGTTGAGTCGTCTGCATATGAATGGATGGGAATTAAGGTACAGTTAAGGAGATCATTTATAAAAATTATAAAGAGAATAGGAGATAGGACAGAGCCCTGAGGAACACCGGAGTTTATAGGGTGAGGAAGTGAACAATGGCCATCCACAACCGCGGCTATGGAACGGCCGGAAAGGAAATTAGAGACAAAGGCACAGATGGAGGGATAGAAACCGAAGGAGGGTAGTTTAGAAATTAAAGATTTGTGCCAGACTATCGAAAGCTTTCGATATGTCTAGTGCAATAGAAAAAGTCTCACCGAAGTCCCGAAAGGAGGATGACCAAGAGTTAGTAAGATATGAAAGAAGATCACCAGTAGAGCGACCCTTAAGGAAGCCATACTGGCGATCTGAGAGCAGATTATGAGAAGAGAAATGCTTAAGAAATTTGGAAGCAAGAATAGTTTCAAAAACTTTAGAAAGACAAGAGATGAGAGCAATTGGACGATAGTTGGAGGGTTGAGAGCGGTCACCCTTCTTTGGGACAGGTTGAATGTGAGCAAATTTCCAGCATGAAGGGAAGACGTTAGAGGATAGACAGAGACGAAAGAGTTTGCCTAGGCAGGGAGTCAGCACGGAAGCACTGTTTTTGAGAACAACAGGAGGAACACGTCTGGACCGTACGCCTTATTAGTGTTAAGCCCAGAGAGGGTAGAAAGTACATCTTTAGAAGAGATTAGGATATTAGGCATAAGTAAGAGAGAGGAGGGTGGAGGGGGAGGAATAGCACCGGAATCATCCAAGGTGGAGTTTCTAGCAAAAGTTTGAGCGAAGAGTTTAGCTTTGTCAGAGGAAGAAGTGATGGTTGTACCATCAGAGTGGGAAGGGGAGGGAAAGACGAGGAAGAGAAATTGTTGGAGAGGTTTTTTGCTAGATGCCAGAAAGCTTGGGAAGAGCTAGAGTTGGATAGTTCAGTGCATTTATTATTGATGAAAGAGTGTTTGGCAAGTCGAAGAACAGATTTGGCTTGATTCCGGGCAGAAACATAGGAAGAATGAGAGTCTTGAGTTTTAAGGCGCCGGTACCGTTTGAATGCTTCCTCCTTATTGCGGACAGCAGTAGAACAGGCGTGAGTAAACCAAGATTTTTTAGAAATGGGACAAAAAGGTGTTAAAATCGTCAAACTAATGGTCCGAACGTCTTAAGATCTGAAAACTAATGGGGTTAAACACGAGGTAGAAGAATTCCCGAAAAAGCGACTACCTTCCCTCTAAGTATTGTGAAAGCAGTTGCTAAGGGTTTCAATTTATCGCCAGCTGAATTAAAACCGACTATAGTGTTCTGAAGTTTTAAATGTTTGAATCTACAAGTAATTATAAATCTTAACCCTATTTGGTCCGAGGGAGGTCTTTTTGGATTTCCCCATTTTCAATTTATTAGCTTGAAGATTTTTAAAGAAGTTTCACCCCATTACTTTAGCGATAATAAGACTCTTCACCCCATTCAGGTGTCGATTTTTTTCTGGACGAGTGATAACGAGCCTGTAACTTAATAGATATCGACCTTCGGCTAGGATGTTTTTCTATCGAAAAATGTACAAATTTAGCTTGAATGGAGTCAGGGTGTTTTTTTTTTTTTCCTTTTTTTCTTGTTCTTTTCTTGATATATTTTTTAGTTTAAAGGGAGTCTGGAGGAAGACGTTTTTGTTAGCCTGGGGGACAAACGAACATACAAATTATCATAGCTCCCAAGACGTCGGACCAGATAGTGTTCAAACTCCTTGGGGATTATGACGCGTTTTGACAGTTTATTCTGGCTATCATTAAGCGATTTTATATACACTAGGAAGGGTATATTTAAGCCAGAGGGTTTATTGAGACCGTCTTTATCCTTTTAATTCCCACAGACCCTTCCCAAGCTGTATAAAATTGTCTAATGATAGCCAGAATAAACGCGTCATGATTCTCAAGGGGTTAAAACCCCCTGAAACAGTTACGCCAATACTTGCTTATTTCCATGTCGATTGCATTGGAATAAAGTGATTTTATTTGTGGGCGAAATGGTCGTATTAAATAATAATTGTAGTAAAAACGGGTTACAATAGCAGTATGAGATAGTAGTAGTATTTGTCATAGTAGGAACAAGAACATAAAGTAGTATTAGTAGGAGTAGTAGCAGCAGATAGTAGAAGTTAGAGCAGGAACAGATAGTAGTAGTAGTAGGAGGAGGAGCAGTAGCAGTTAGAGGTAGTATATTTTAGTAGGAGGAGCAGCAGATAATGTTTGGAGCAAGAACAGATAGTAGTAGTAGTAGGAACAGTAGTAGTAGTAGTAGTAGTAGTAGTAGTAGTAACAACAAGAGAGGCAGCAACTAAACACTAATAATAGTAGCAGTAGTAGTAGTAACAAGAGAGGCAGCAACTAAACACTAATAATAGTAGCAGTAGTAGTAGTAACAAGAGAGGCAGCAACTAAACACTAATAATAGTAGCAGTAGTAGTAGTAACAAGAGAGGCAGCAACTAAACACTAATAATAGTAGTAGTAGTAGTAGTAGTAGTAGTAGTAGTAGTAACAACAAGAGAGGCAGCAACTAAACACTAATAATAGTAGCAGTAGTAGTAGTAACAAGAGAGGCAGCAACTAAACACTAATAATAGTAGCAGTAGTAGTAGTAACAAGAGAGGCAGCAACTAAACACTAATAATAGTAGCAGTAGTAGTAGTAACAAGAGAGGCAGCAACTAAACACTAATAATAGTAGTAGTAGTAGTAGTAGTAGTAGTAACAACAAGAGAGGCAGCAACTAAACACTAATAATAGTAGCAGTAGTAGTAGTAACAAGAGAGGCAGCAACTAAACACTAATAATAGTAGCAGTAGTAGTAGTAACAAGAGAGGCAGCAACTAAACACTAATAATAGTAGCAGTAGTAGTAGTAACAAGAGAGGCAGCAACTAAACACTAATAATAGTAGTAGTAGTAGTAGTAGTAGTAACAACAAGAGAGGCAGCAACTAAACACTAATAATAGTAGCAGTAGTAGTAGTAACAAGAGAGGCAGCAACTAAACACTAATAATAGTAGCAGTAGTAGTAGTAACAAGAGAGGCAGCAACTAAACACTAATAATGGTAGTAGTAGTAGTAGTATAAGTAGCGTCGTATCAGAATCCTTGACATTAAACCTTGCCACATATCCTGCACCGTGGTGCTATAATATCACGTGTTTTCAGTGTCTTACCACCTGCATCCTGTGGTTATGTATAAGGTAGACACACGCCAAGACATTCGCAGTAATAGTAGTAGTAGTAATAGTAGTAGTAGTAGTAATAGTAGTAGTAGTAGTAGTAGTGAAGATAGTATTAAGGTGAGATTTGTATTAATAAATGTATTTGTTTATTTATTTTTATATTTTTCTCCTCAGTCCTCCATCAAACTTAAAACGAAGACCCCCTTCGAGATACATTTGTGCATTTTTTCATTTGAACAAATTCCTAAATTGCAGGTTTGCTATCGCTTGCTGGGAAAAATCGACATATAACTGGCATGAAGTATTTAATATCGCTAAACTAATGGGGCGGATGTCTTAAAATCTCAAAACTAATGAAACAAAACATGAAGAAGGGCTTCCAGAACCCCCCACCCCCACACCGGCTTCTTTTATCTTTTGCTCTCTTTCCCTGGCTTGTATCCATTCGGCCCCATTCAGCTAACTGTTTTAAGACGTTTATCCTCATCCAGGTGTCGATTTCTTCCTGGCGAGCGATAGCGAGCCAGCATTGTATGGAGAAATCCGGCTTCGCCGGAGAAATGTTTCTATCGAATAATGTACAAATTTAGCTTTGTCAAAACAAAAATATATATATACTGGCTCGCTACCGCTCGCCAGGAAAATATTGACACCTGGATGGGGGTAAACTTCTTAAAACAGTAGGCTGAATGGAGCCGAATGGATACAAGTTAAATAGAGAGGGAGAGCAAGAGAAAAAAAACGAGGTGGGCTCCCTTACTAAGTCTGGTGATAAATCTAGAGCTTACTATACCCTGTTCCAAATAGGTAGGGCAGACATCGGAGGGCTAGAGCAAATGGGCTGTAAATGTCCGCACCTATTCCCTGGTTGCTGACCCTTTCCGAATGGTAGAAATATTTGCTCGATTACTCTCTATTCGTTTGAGAGTTATACATATTAAGGGGAGGCAGACCGTTTTTCTGGACCCCCTTCTTCCTAATGTTTAGCCCCACTAGTTTTGAGATTATAAGACGTTCGGCCCATTAGTTTGGCGATTTTAACACCTTTCGCCCCATTTCGTTGTCAATTTTAAGACCTTTCGTGCCATTTAGGTGTCGATTATTTCCTGGCGAGCGATAGCGAGCCTGCAAATTTAAGAGGAACCGGCCTTCGGCCGGTACATTTTTCTACTGAAAAATGTACAAATTTATCTTAAAGGTGGGTCTAGGGGGTGTTTTTCTAAGCTCGATGGAGGTCTAGGGAGGAAACTAAAAAAATATATGAATAAATAAATTAATAGACCAAACAAACGGTCAGTCTCCCCTTAATATCCAAGAGTTTTGGCCTACTTACTTGGAACAGGGTATAGTCACATGTCTTCTTACTGTGGGTTAACCAAATATACTACTATAGTCTGTTCATTCTAGTTTGGGCAGAAATCGTAACCTCTAACCTCTCGTAACTCAAAAAAGGACTAGAGTAATCGAGCTAATATTATTTTCTACCCAATAGGAAGACTTGGCTAGGGAATATGTGTACAATTTGGCGGCTCATTTGCTCTATCCCTTTTTGAGTTGCAGAGGTTAGAGGTTATGATTTCTACCCAACCTAGAATTAACTGATTATACTACTATTAGGGTACTACTACTACTACTTTTTTTTTTTTTTTTCATTCAACCACTCAGTCTGTGCATCCCCTCTTTGGACCCTAGACTAGGTCAGAATAGTCATCAAAGCGCCTGACTTTGTTGTCATTCAGCTACTTCCTATTCCGGGGTAAGCACTCAGACTCATCATCGTGGATTACTACTACTACATTGATTTTTATTTAATATTTTTCATACATTTCATGTTACTACTACTACCATCACCACCTCCACCATCACCACCACCACTACCTTATATTTAATATTGTACACATACTAAATTTCACAAGCATCAGATACTACTATTCTACACCATGCAACTTCAATCCAGTCTCCTTCCAATGCGACCCTCTGCCACTGCTGCCTCGTAGTCTACTTCTGCCACCGTCACTGGTTGTGGTGCAGACCTTCTTGTTCCCCGCAGGCATAGTAGTGCTGATCTGAGCAATGAGAAAGATAGACGGCATCTCATCCAGGCTACGACGTGGCTCCTAGGCTGTTGCTTCTTCTCTGCGATGATCTCTGCTAGCCTTGAATAGAAGCACTGGGCCCTGGGTCCCATCCCTTCTGATGTGGTGAAGACTAGTGGGGTAAAGCTGCCATGTTCGACTTGTAAGATCCTTTCTCCATATGTCCTGACCTCTCGTTCGTTCCTCTTGTGTGCAGCCTCCAGAGACAGCTCGCTGTAGCTGTGGGCCATTGGGTCAAATACTCTTATGTCAAAGAACGCTCGCTGTGCATTTGTCCAAAAGCCTCTTGCACTAACGTCCAATCTTGCTTCAGTGGATGTGTTGGCCGTCCTGTGCTGCATGGTCTCTCCACCCAAGGGAATGAGTGATGGTTCGCTCACCACATCTCTACACACCTCCCTGAGCATGTTCGCTGTTATATCTCTTACTTCATCATGCCTGATGCTGATGAATCCTCCTTTCTTACATATCATGGTGTGGTCTGTATCGTTGATGGTTCCACAAACGCATCGATCAGGCAGTCCTTCAATCGGCCAATCATACCTCAGTGCAATAGCATCATTAAATTCTTGTTTGTTGAGATTGAAGCTTTTTGCCTTGATTGGTAGTGTTGTCAGCCAATTTGAAGCGCCCGTTTCTTGTGCTATTTGTAGTTTTCTTGTTTGTCTCGGGTGAAGTTGTCCCATCAATTGTGCCAGGTCATTTTTCTGTGAGTTTTGCCTCTCTGACGTGATGGTCTTTCTGATGTTGTAGATGTCTGCCTGGTCTACTTCACCGTCAGAATCTTGTGCTATGATACGGTCAGTGAGAGATCCTGTTATCTTTACCGAGTTCTGGTATTCCGTTACCGCCCTCTTCACTGGGTCGATGATTCCCATCCCTCCCAACCTAGGAGGCAGTGCGAGCAGCTCCCTCTCTGTATCATTCGGGGTGTGCGACTTTATCCACGCTGGGATGAGTTTGTCTCTGATGGCATCTTCCAGCGGTTGAAGTAATGCGCTGACATTTGGAACAGTTCTCATCAAGTAGGTCCAGCGATGTTTGACCCCATATGTGAATGCCGAATACGCGGCCTGTGGTTCCGTCTTTGCAATATTGGCCAGTTTCTCAATTTCATTTACCCATTCTCTGACCTTCTCCTCTATGTATTTGTTCTTGAACTCTTCCGTGCCGATCACCGCCCCAAGGTGACGCTGTCCGTCCTTTGTTACTACCACTTCACTACCGCTGAAAGCTTCTACCGCCCTTTCATAATGTTCTGTTTTTACTATTAGTATTGACTTTCTGGCATTTGGATGGTACCCTATTTTTGGTCCTACCTCTGATATTTGTTCCCACCAGTGCTTGAGATTGTTGACTTTTCCCGCTCCAGTGAGATCGTCTGCATAGGCCACCTGCTTTACTTGCGTCGCCTCATGGCTTGTTAAGGTTAGCAACACTGAGAGACCTAAGGCTTACATTGCCATTGCTACTGGGTCACCTTGTGTGGTTCCTTCCATTGATTTCAGAGGTGTTCCCCTTCGTGTGTTCTGGTTGTTTACTATGAAGAGGTCCGCAGGCTTTTTATAGGTGTTCTCTACGTAGGTGGCAAAACTGGGGCATTTTACTTTGATGTTATGTATTGCCGTCTTTCTGTTGATGGTGTTAAAGGCGTTTGTTGCATCCACTAGCAGCACAGCTTCACAGTCCACTTGCTCATATATTTTTCTTATGGCACTACTACTACTACTACTACTACTACTACTACTAAACTTTATATTCAGCTGATGATATAGTGAAATGCCCCCATCTTATTATTTTACTCGGATATATTAAAAAAATTGCAGCCAGCTATGTTATTAATTATTAGAACCTGGTATTAATATAGCGCATAGACATAGCAGTTTCGTATTTTTTCGTTTACCTACTCAGTACCGGTGACGTCCTTTTATTTTTTAATTTTTTTAAAACTATATTCTGGCTACTATTAGACGATTTTTTTCAGCAATTAACAGGCTTCGTACCATCTTACTTAACCCTCTATAATACCACATATCTTTTTTTAAACTGCACACAATTATATCAATGCAGCTAGAATAAAATTTAAAAGACGTCGCCGGTACAGAAAGGGTTAAATATAACACAAAACCCGTTGCCAAGGGATTCAATTTACCGTCAGCTGGAAATAAACCGACTAAAGTAGTAGTAGTAGTAGTAGTAGTAGTAGTAGTAGTAGAGATATATTAGTAAGCATAGACATAGCACTTTCGTATTTGTTCGATACGTATCAAGAAATTAGTTGCCAAGGTATTCCATTTACCGTCAGCTGGAATAAAACCAACTATGTAGTAGTAGTAGTAGTAGTAGTAGTAGCGGTGGTGGTGGTGATGGTAGTAGTAGTAGCGGTAGTGGTGGTGGTGGTGGCACAATTGATGGAACAACTTCTCCCGAGACAAACGAGAAAACTACAAATAGCACAAGAAACGGGCGCTTCAAATTGGCTGACAACACTACCAATCAAGGCAAAAGGCTTCAATCTCAACAAACAAGAATTTAACAATGCTATTGCACTGAGGTATGTTTGGCCGATTGAAGGACTACCCGATCGATGCGTTTGTGGAACCATCAACGATACAGACTACACCATGATATGTAAGAAAGGAGGATTCATC
>JBAKBP010036718.1:0-18103 GCA_037953745.1 Lithodes maja | reverse complement strand
GTAGGATCAATAACAATAGAGCTTCAACATAAAATTTGATAGAACGAGATGAATTGGGTGTGAAAGGGATCTGCCATGTGTGGGCCAATCAGCTCTCTGCAGACTCCCATTTTCATCTTGGTAGCATATGTAAGGGATCTGCCTCATTTGTACAAGTGTGCAAATAAGAGGGAGAGAAAGAGAGATTGGCTGTGTAAGGGATCTGCCTCTCTCGTAACAGAGTCGTAGATATGTGAAATAGGCTACCTAGTGCTATAGTGGGATCAAGAACAATAGAGAATTTCAAGATAAAATCAGATAGTTATATGGACGAAATGGGTCGGATGTGAAAGGGATCTGCCTTTTGTGAGCCACTTGTCTCTCTGCAGATTCCCATGTTCATCTTAGTTGCATGTGTAAGGGATCTGCCTCATTTGTACCGGTGTGCAAACAAACGAGCGACAGAGAGAGACTGGGTGTGTAAGGGATCTGCCTCTATTCGTTTAGTAACAGAGTTGTAGATATGTGGAATAGGCTACTGACTCCTATAGTGGGATCAAGAACAATAGAGTTCAACATAAAATGTTATAGGACGAGATGGGTTGGGTGTGAAAGGCTGCCACGGGCGTGTCTGGCCACCATTTTGGATAGCATATCAAAAGTTGCCCAATACAAAAATGCACCTTGTGTCAAAGTTTGGTCCCAATCCGACAAGCAGTTCCGGAGTTATTGCGTAAACAACGGACAATATATATTTTTATGGAATCATGCAATACTACTTGAACCCCTGATACCGTTGCTTGCTGTTTGAGGGAGGAGGAAAGGTAAGTCACACCACACCAAAAATTGTCAAAACTTTGAAGGTCTAGAACTTTGTTATTAAACAAAGCATTTGGCAAAGGGAGGAATTGTTAAAAACCTTAGCCAATACTCTGTTATTCACTAAAAATATATTTGAATTATCATTATTATTTGGTAGGGTAGGTATGTATAGGTAGGTTGGCTAAATAATTGCTGGAATTCGTAGGGACTCTAACTGTTTTGAGAGAGTTAAATATACAAAAATACTAGATCTGAATAATAAATCGACTATGTTATTAAGCAAAACTGGGGGATGCGTGGAAGCCTATAGACCGTAGACGTAGACGGTAAACTTTGTGTGGGTAGCGAATACGGTTTTAATGTCATTTAAGAAAAGACAGTTTTCAATGCTGCGGCCAAACTATTCCACCCATTTATATTCTTTCGGTATCAAGACGTTCGGAATCGCGAGCCTCACCCAACTACGCAAACATGGCTTTGATCATCGGCGTAGTTTTCAAGATGTGGAATTTTAAGTGGAATTTGAGTTTTTTTCAAGATTGCCGGAAAAAAACCCACGTGCAAAAGCAAAACCTTCTCTATAACATTTGCGGAGCATTAGTAGTGGAGTCCATATGCCAAAGCCCAATCGTTTCCTGTGAGTGGGAGAGACGGTATTTAGGCGTCAACATTTTCAGGAAATCGGCTGCCACGGACCTGTTTGGCCGCCATGCCGGATGTATATAGCATATCAAAAGTTGCCCAATACAAAAACGCACCTCCTGTGAAAGTTTGATCCCGATCCAAAAAGCGGTTCTGGAGTTATTGCGTCAAAACCGGCGTGTAAGAAGAATTTGGATGAATAACCAGGTTTAATGATTACAATAGGGGTTCCCCGCAGGGATCGAACCCCTAATAATAATAATAATAATAATAATAAAAGTCATACTAATACTAATAATACAAATAATCATATTTCTTAAATATAATATTATTATTATTATAAATATATTTTCATTACTATTATGATGATGATAATAGCCTTGCAGAACATATATCAATTTACAAGAGACAAAGATAAAACATACATTTAAGACAAACATATACCCGGTATATATATCCATTCAGGAGACAGGTGGGAAGACAGAAAAATTTAAGAAACAAATACAAAGACGTACTCGCTTAGTAAATGGATACAAGACACATACACAAGATTCAAGACACGTACGAAGGACTACCCATTCAGAAAACAAATGTATTCAAAAGGTACATACAAAAATAAATCCATTACGAAAACACTTCAATTCAGAAACTTAATACAGGACAGATAATATCAAGAAACACATGCACTCCCAAACCTTCAAGGATATCCCCAAATGTAGCCTACCCCAGTCAAAGATATTAAATCTGCCTTCCTCCAAACACCTAAGTCGTATAGTCGAGAATTGGTGTGGGCGCGGAATATGTATAAAAAACACTAATTAATAAAATAGACTGGATGACACACAGACTCAGATATCATATACTTTAAGGACACACACACACACACACACACACACACACACACACACACACACACACACACACACACACACACACTGAAATAATACACCTATTCTTCATCAATCCTCACTTTTCACGGAGATCTCCAAGTCTATAGCCTTCCACCTCCGCGCCGCCCCACTGCTCACGTGAAGAAGACATTAAGGGAAGATGGGTCGTTTTTCTGGTCCTCCTTCTTCCTCGTGTTTAGCCCCATTAGTTTTCAGATTTTAAGGCGTTCGACCCATTAGTTTGGCGATTTTAACACCTTTCGCCCCATTTCGTTGTCAATGTTAAGACCTTTTGTGCCATTTAAGTGTCGTTTTTTCCTGGCGAGCGAAAGCGAGCCTGTAATTTTAAAAGAAACCGGCCTTCGACCGGGACATTTTTCAATCGAAAAATGTACACATTTATCTTGAAGGGGGGTCTAGAGTTTTTGTTTCTTCTAAGCTTGATGAAGGTCTAGCGAGGAAAATATATAATATATGAATACATGAATTTATAAACACAAAAGAGACAGCCACTGTCCCCTTAACTTGCTCCATTCCCTCCCCTAATTAAAAGTATTATCTGGTCTGACGTTTAGTGGGTAATTGTGATATTTGTAGAATTATTATTGAGGATATAATTATATAGAAATAAATATGACCACACATCTATTCAAAAGATACAATGCATACGAAGACACAACGTCACAAAACTCACTCCATAAGATACATACATTCATAGAAAAGACATCCATTCAGGAAACACAAAGATAGATAGATAGATAGATAGTATAATGACCACAACATTACATTAGTTCCAAAAATACTGTAATATTCATATTTATTTCCATCAACCCACCAATTAATTTACAAAAAAACCTAACTAATGAAATCAATGAAAGTCCCTGTAGTCCATCAACAATACATACCGTAACAGACGCATTCACTTACAAGCACTAGTCAATCACAAATATTCAGGAGATACGGAAGGGTAAAACACAAAACAAAAACCATCCACTTCCTACACTTCCGCCAATACCCCCCCCCCCCCCCCCCCCTTCTACCCCCTCACCGCCGCAGCTCCCGCGAGAAAGACATTAACTTCGCACTTACTTCCTCCATTCCCTCCTCCACTTAAGGGGAGGAAGACCGTTTTTCTGGACCTCCTTCTCCCTAATGTTTAGCCCCACTAGTTTTGAGATTATATGACGTTCGGCCCATTAATTTGGCGATTTTAACACCTTTCGCCCCATTTTCATGTTAATTTTAAGACCTTTCGTGCCATTTAGGTGTCGATTATTTCCTGGCGAGCGATAGCGAGCCTGCAATTTTAAGAGGAAGCGGCCTTCGGCCGGGACATTTTCTACCGAAAATGTACAAATTTATCCTGCAGGGGGATCTAGGGGGTGTTTTTCTAAGCTTGATGGAGGTCTAGGGAGGAAACTAAAAAAATATATGAATAAATTAATTAATAAACCAAACAAACGGTCTGCCTCCCCTTAAGAGGTAGGTAGTTGCTATTTTTTGGACCCCTTCTCCCTCATGCTTAGCCCCATTAATTTTCAAATTATAAGACGTTCGTTCCATTAGTTTGGCGATTTTAAGACCTTTTGTGTCATTTAGAAGTCGATTTTATCCTGGCGAGCGATAATTACGAACCTGTACTTTTAGGAGGAACCAGCCTTTGGCCGGTACATAATGTAAAAATGTATCATGAAAGGTGGTCTAGGAGGTATTTTGTTAAGCTTGATGGAAGTGTAGCGAGGAAACTAAAAACAAAAACAAATAAATAGACCAAGAACAACGCACTACCCCCTTAAAAGTATTAGCGGGAACTGGTGTGGGCTCGTAATTCGCGTATGATGAGGAGGGCCCGGCGCGGCACTTCTCTTTAGTGGCGCCCGGGCATTTATATGTAGATGTGGCACTGGCGATGGGAGGGAGGGGAAGAACGAGAGGAAATGGTCTGGGGGAGAATTGATAAGGTGGAGGAGGTGGGGAGGATGAATGGGGGGGGGGGAGAAGGGAAGAGAGCGGTGGAGAACGAGTTGAAATGGTCTGGGGGGAGAATTGATAAGATGGAGGAGGTGGGGAGGATGAATTGGGGGAGAAGGGAAGAGAGCGGTGGAGAACGAGTTGAAATGGTCTGGGGGGAGAATTGATAAGGTGGAGGAGGTGGGGAGGATGAATGGGGGGAGAGGGGAAGAGAGCGGTGGAGAATGAGTTGAAAGGTTTGGGTGGGGAGGATGGATGGGGGAGAGGGGAAGAGAGTGGTGGAGAACGAGTTGAAATGGTTTTGGTGGAGAATTGATAGGGTGCAGGATGTGGGGAGGATGAATGGGTATATGGGAGTATTGGTAAAGATCGAGAGACAGATAGGAGGAGAGAGGGAGAGATACACACGCGCGCGCGCGCACACACACACATGCAAACGACGGTGTGTTTATCGGTACAAACGCAAATTAAACATGATTACGAGTACGTTTTTTCTTTTTAAAGCTTAAATAAAACGTGCCAGATTGACATTTACTTAAGCAAACCTACTGTATCTACCCTAGCTTACATAACTTTACATATCAATCTCCTCAATTAACTTCTACACACAAACCTCCAAGTACTATGCAATTTGTACCCATGAACCCGCCAATGCACACACACATACAGACACCCACACACACACACAGCCCGTAGTCTAGTAGGTAGAGCTCTCGTCTCACACACGAGGGGTCGGGGGTTCAATCCCCGGCCGGGCGGAGACAAATTGGGCTTGTCTCCTTTCATGTGTTAGCCTCAGTTCACCTAGCTGTAAATAGGTACCTGGAATAAGTGGACGCCGTTGTGACGTCCCATCTGGGGTTGGCAAAAATGGTACAAGGCGAGATACGTATCATATGGTTCACCTAAGCTGATGGCTACCTAAGCCTTTGGGCGAGACGGTACCGTCTATAGTGAGAATGGTACCATACAGATCCACCCTAAGCCTTCGTTTCCGATGTCGCCAATTTGCTAAAAATACAGACTACACACACATCCACAGCCATTCCAACGATACATATAACACTACACATATAGGAGGCGGGAAATAACGAGCATGCTCACTCCCGCAATACAACTAGAGTAAGTACAACTAGAGTAAGTACATACATACAGACACCCACACACACACACATACACACCCACACACACACACACATACAGACACCCACACACACACACCCACACAGACCGACATCAAAGCCTGAAAACTATTAAAACCAGCATAGGTTATTTAAAACTAGAAAGCCCATTGTCAATTCGTTACGATACGAATTAGTTTTACAAAACCACAGTCAAGTAATTCTGTTTTAAATTGGCGAAAATATAATACCCTTAGCAGCTGATTCCTCTATAACTATTGGTAAATAAAAATAGTGCTATGTCTCTGCATCATATTTTTGACAAGTATATGTAATTATTATGTACCCTCCACCAACCGACTTTACTCCTAAACTCAATTAATGAAATCAACAAATACATGTGGCAGTCCAGGGATTCGAACCTAGGATGCTCACACCGAAATTCAGTGCATTTATCCATTGCACTACGAAGACAACATATTTGCCAATAATAATAAGATTTAACTCTATCTGGTCCGATGTCTTGAGGGTTAATATATTTTCATTAATTAGTAATGAGGATTTTGCTTGCTTTTGTAATGTTTGAGCAATGTGTGTTAGGTTGTCCCCTAGGGTAACGAAAATGCCTTGACACTAAATCATGCCCACCCAGACCCCCTCCAAGCTAATTTTTTATATGTTTTTATTGCAAAACATTCCTGCCGAAGCCCGGGTTTTTTCCAAGTTACAGGCTCACTATCGCTCGGCCAGAATAAAATCGACATCTGAATGTGTTCAAGCGTCTTATATTGCTAAACTAATCAGGTAAAACGTCTTAAAATCACCAAACTATTGGAACAAAACAGGGAAGGCCCAAAAAGATCTCCGTCGGACCATATAGGGTTAACGGCTGAGTCATTGAGTTGGGGACAAGACAATTTCTCGCCAACTTTAACAAACTAGACTATAGACTCAGCTCAGACTGTAATGTAAATACCGGAATAAAGAGATGCCTTGGGATTAATCTACCCTTACTTCTTTATTATTGCCACTTAATGTTAATGCGAAATTGGCTTTGTTAAACTAATTGTTCCCGGTATTTAAAGATTTACTAAGATATCAATTAAAACAATAGTTCTAAACAAGAGTGAGTGAAAACCATTAGCATTGAGGTATCTCCATTTGACATTGTTTTTATTGGAGATAAAGACCAATAACTAATAAATATGTTAACAAGAAATAATATTACTAGAATATAACACTCATAGTCAACAACAGAAATACACAATAAATATTTTTAGGTCAAACTATTATAGATGCAACTGATTCTTACTCCAGGACAAAGTTGCGACATATCGTATTTGTGCAGTATTTCGAAATACACAATGATTTCCACACTGGCAATGAGAGACACCTTGAACTGTTACCACACTGTGTATTACGTAACACAGCCTACGTTATTTGTGATACGTCTGTGTCGTTATTAACCCCTTGAAGATTGTGACACCTTTTAGTAGTATATTTTGGTTATCATTTTGGTAGAAATATGCCCCGGTCGAAGGCAGATTTTCTAAAAGTTACTGGCTCGCTATTGCTCGGCAGAAACAAAATCGACTCCTGCATAAGGTGGGACGGTTGAATAACTCCAAACTAATGGAGCGAAACTATTCTACCGCTATTACAATAATCAGAGTTCCTCAGAGCTCTCTCAGTGTATGCCACCCCCTCTTCGTAGCACGTAGCACCCGTCTTGCAACAGAATCCCACCCCTACTCTGTGCAACTCTCCAAGCCAAGACTTAAATTGCTGCAAACTCCGTGTATCCAGGCATTTTGGCTTGAACGTCCCTTGATTTTGGCCCTGTCACTCTTTCAACTTTGATTAAATATATTAAACAGATTAAATAATATCGGAGACAAGACTCCTCCGTGTCTTACTCCATTGATTATTTTCCATTGTTTGATATTGAGTCTGCATGCTCAGTAGCAACCAGTTGATTTATTTAATATATACAGTATATACAGTATAAATATGTATATACCTGTATATTGGGAGTTGATTCAGTTGCTGTTCGCTGATGACACAGCATTGGTGGCGGATTCCTTTGAGAAACTGCAGCGGGTAGTGTTACGACTGGGGTTCAAATATATCAGGGCTCTTATTCATTGGACTAGTAATGGCATAAATGTTACAACGGAAAGCGCTAGCTCCAACCTCTGAAGTATATTCCCAGTGAACAAAGAACACAAATACTCTACAGAGTTCTATATGCAATAATAGGCTATCAAACTCTCAATAAATGTGCGTCTACTCTAGGCTTAATGTTATGTGAAAACAGCCTATTACTACCTATAACCGAAGGTGCTTGGTTATGGTATGCAAAGTAAGGTGGTAAGAGAAGTTACAGCTTACGTTACTTTAATCAATAAATGTCAGGCACTCCTGCATAAAAGAAAGTGCACTAAAGTCCTTCAACACTAACAAGGAATCTTCTTTAAATGTGTTACGACCGGGCACTCGGGTACACTAGGGCTCTTACACAGGACTCGAGTATGGCTCGCTGCCACAACGGAAACACACGATCCCAACCCCAGAGTACTGCCAGCCGAACAAAAAACGCCACTACCCTCCAGAGTTCTATCTGCTATAACGGGGTATACAAGAACTCGGTACTAGCGTTTTACACAACAGACTAATAACAAGACGGGAGTTATCTAGTCTGGTCAACAATCAAACAAAGAAGAAAGTACTACAACACTAAAGAATAGTGTTGGCCGAAGCCGAAGTAATCCACCCTTGAACTAAGAACTTAAGAAGTCCTCCACCCTCTACTTCGGATCGGCACTATTACGTTACGTTAAACAATAGTCCTCGAGCATCAAGCAAGGAATCTTCTGATAAGTTAGATGCTTCTCGAATACTCGTAAGAAGTAAGTATCGGATTTTGAACAGCAATTTAATGAATAACTCACTGGTAATTAAAGGCTTTGAATTGACATAAGAAGAATTATAAGAATAAGCAATAGGATATGGCAAACATTAAGAAGAAGTACTCCGACAATGCACTGGCAATAGCCTACTAAGATTGTGCTCGTGGGCCACTAATCTCTGAAGTAGCTAAGCGTGCCACACATGAAATCAATAGTGCTTAAACAATAATATACATAAGGAGAAGCTTCAATACTATGCTGTATCTGCTGGTCGAGCAAAGTCTAGCTGGGATATCTAAGGTTAAGAGACAATGGCTGAGCAAGCGGCTCGTAGCCTAGCGAGGTCCTTAAGACTGTGCGGCCAAATTACGGTAATTGACGGGATGCTCTCTTGAGAGATCCAGATCACTAGTATCTGGTTCTCTCCTGGCGATCCTCTCAAAGTCAAGCAAATGAGATAGCACAGTGTTGGGTGGCACAGGCAAAAGCCCTCACTCGCAACACAGTGCTAAACTCCCACGGTACACAATCAAAAAGACCCCCTAGGCTTCCCACGTCTCCGTTGCAATTGTGCTGGTTCAACCAACCTAGCACTCATAGGAAATCACAACTCGAGGAACCCTATCCCAGTCTAGCATTACCTAAACCAGCAGAAAACAGGAACATGAATAATAGTACACAGGGAAATACATATACGAGTGCAACAAACATCAATCAATCCTATTCTAGTTAACCCTTCCAAAATAGGCTATCTAACAGGCACTTATCTCGTGAGAACTCAAGCGATAATACTTTGGCTGACTAAATCTGCACCAAAGGGGTCATTGGTTAAAAAGGGACGAGAAGAGAAGAAAATAGGCTGTTCAGAGAGTAGAGAAAGTTCACATCAGTCGGAAGAATATCGATAGTTGCAAGGGATATGAGAGGTCGCTTTGCCTGATGAGTTCTGAAGCATGGTGGCAAAAACCTCTCTTTTTATACTCGGCCCTCTAGCGGCATATCTCAAACTACTTAAGGACCGCCCACTGGCAATCATGACGTCATATTCTCTCAATCTGGGATTGACAAAGAACTTCCCACGCGCTGAAAGGGAGGAAGGGAGGAAGGGAGGAGGGAGTTAGGCCTACACACCTCGTGGCGCGCTCACTGGCTGTCGTTACATAACTCTCTCTCTCATCATTGTATATAAGTCCCACACACAATACTTATAACTAATGATATAAAATAGAACTCGTTGACTTAGAAGAAAACAAAATACATAATGATAATACTTATAGTACAACGGTTCACATAAACTGAGTTAGGAAACTCTACACAGACTACAGCCAAAGTTCCTGCCCTGACGATCCTAGCGAGGGTGGGGCCTGACTGGGCGTTCTGTACAGCATGCTCATACTCGACATGCGTCACACCTCCCCCAAGATTTTACTTGCTCAACCCTGAGCTAAAATCTGATATACAGAACCCCATCAAACCCCCCACACCCAGCGACCGCATGGCACTAAAACAACGCTGAGTTTATCACTAAAACACATCTTATAAAAAAAAAATTCACATTTCATAACTCCTCCCAACAATAGTAAAAGACACAATATCATGCTCCCAGAGCGAGCTTACAGCAGCTCAGCCGTTTGATAGTTCGTGGACTACTCAAACCTTATAGGCTATGACAAACTTATACAATTATCTTCATCAAAAAGAAAGAGTTTTTATATGATTTTTATATTTTAATATGTTTTTTTCGGCTGCACTATAAGGGCAGCCTATTTTCTTCTATACCAAACGCTCAACAATCCTGCTTTACGACCCAATACGCTGGGCTACAACCGCGAGCCAACAAGCACCAAGCGCAAAATACTACTCAAACCAAAGCAGGAGGCTACCCGTGTGTCAATTTACCCAGGATCATATACCCCTGAACGACCACATGCAACCTCGTTGTCACAACCGGCAATATGGCTTATGTCCAGGTTATATACCAATAACCTTAGTGACCACCTGGTCAGCCTCATATTCCGATTGTGAAACTGGTCCAAGATCTCGAGAGGGTAATGATCTGGGTAAACTACACCGACCGGACCATAGGCTGGAACATAGATCTCGAAATGCCCCAGCGCATCATTGTCCTTTTCACTTTCATTCATCAAGCTCTGACACGTTGCTGGTGCATTCTTAAGTCCGTAGGGCACAACATTGCACTGGTAGGTACTCCCGTCCACAACAAAACCACATACCTCTTTAGCGCGCTCGGACAAAGTTACACGCAACGACCACTCACGACATTCCTTATCCCTCAGATCCTTCGTCCACACGTAATCCAGCTCTGCTTGCACCATAGGCTGTCGAGCAGGATTTATACGGCAGGGAATTAAACTGAGCCTTGCACTATCTCCAGCCTGCATGTCGGATTCTACCCCGTACCTCAGGCCTGGAGAAGCAACAAACATGCGAAAGTACTGCCATAGCCTAGTAAATAACTGCCTTGCACTGTCTCCACGAACAACATGCCTTGTGCCCTCCCACAACCCAGCCGAGACCGCAGCTTCTAACCTGTAGTCTCCCTCCTTCTCCACCTTCGTCCCTAGAACAGCCAGGTCATGAGAGGGACAATCAGTACCACCCGTGCAGTCACTCCCACAGTTCATTATAGCTAAGGCTTCCCCGCCGATACCGTACATGCGCACCCCCACATTCCTTGTGACGACATCTGCCTGCGCAGCATCACCGCTTTTAGCGACATGGCCAGATACAGTCGGTCTGTGGTAGGGCTGTTGCATTAGACTAGAGCAGCATTGGGAGGCTATGTGACGACCGGGCACTGCGATACCACAGCCGACCCTACCAATCTGCTCAATGTCCTCCTTTTGACCACCACCCTTGGCAGCCATGGGTCGACCCTGACCTGGCAACCATGCCAAGGCCTCGTCGCCCACCTTAAACCACCGAAACAACGAGGCTAACTGTCTTTTAACAGTCACATGACCTGCCTGCGGAACATCTCGCACCGCCCGAGTTGTGAGACTCAGGGGCTCGGCACGACCAGTGGGGTATGAACCGAGCTGGTGCTGGAGTGCTGCACACTGCTGCTCAGACAGGTGCTCTAGCGCTTCCACAGCCACCAGACTCGTGTCCCCCGCCCACTGCTTCGCCGAGACATGACAATCCCTACTCTCCTCCACCTGTGCCCTACTGCCCCCCTCTCCTTCTCCACCTTGGCCGCGGCAGACCAACGCAGGGACAGTAGGCTGCTCAGGTGGTTGCCTCACAAACTCCTCCAACAGGTTCACATGACATGCTTCCCCGTCCTCGTGTTTAATCTCGACAGCACCATTACCACACTTCTGAACTTCCGGATCCTCCAACTGCAGTTTACAAATATCTGAGGGAGCCAACCTGTCTAGATGCTTCCGAAGCAACCCAAGTCCTTCCCCAATATCAAACTGAGCAACCCTTTTTTCTCTCCGTGTGTAACGTTGCTGCCTCGGAGTCTCTTCCGGCCCTACCTCCTCACTAGCTGTGACAGGTCCTGGGGCCTCTCCAGACTCTAACATAGGTGCCAATACTGAATCACCCAGGAGAGCCGCCGAGTCAAAACTCTTAAAACCAACTCCAGCTTTAGCCTCCTCCTGTTGATCGTTCCTCTGCTGGTCTGAAGACGGAGGACTAGGCTGTGACACTTTAGCTGCCCGAGCTCGGGTGACAGCACACGCCATGGGTTGTGCCTGGCACCGCTCGACACACTCTTGTTCTCCCCCACTCACGTCGGCCGGCCTCTCGGCAACGACTAAGGGTAGAACCTCAGAAGCGGGCATTGCAAAGTCGTTGCCGAGAAGAAGGTCGACGCCCTCCACTGGCAGTTTCTCCACAATCGCAACATCCAATTCACGTGCCACACCATCCACCTCCAACTCCAACCGCACCAGCGGGTATGACCGAGTTGCATTAATACCCTGCACCACTACCACCCGAGCCGCATTTATAGGGTAGCCAGTCAAATTGTTCATCAGAGTCTGGGAAGCACCTGTATCACGCAAGACCTCTACTCCATGCTTGCGCCCCGCCCACATCACGCAACCCCGTCCTCTATGGTCGCAAAAAACATCCTGAGCAGGGTTCGAGCCTCTCAGGTGTTTCTGCATTGGCCGTGCCTCAGCCTCTGACGAACTGCCCCGGGCAAACTCAGAAGACTTCGGAGACACACCAATGTTGCAGGCCAAAGACACAGCTGCTGTAGGTGGTTTGCTAGGACAGACTCTTGCAAAGTGCCCCTTTTTATGACATTGATAACACTCTAACTCCCCTTTGGGCTTCCCTTGGTACTGGGAAGGGCCCGGCCCCTTCTTAAATGGGACGGTGCTAGTCTTGTGGTCAGTCTTGGTATCATAGCTCTTGTACTTGTTTGCATAATGTATATCACCAACTCGGGGGGGTGGGGCGTCACGCCCCTTGTTACCTGCCTCACTACGCTGGGCAGACCCGCACCCACGAATTAGTGATAGCCGGAGGTCAGCCATCTCAGCTGCCTCCTGTAGAGTTTTAGGGTTCTTTTCTTTAATAGTTAAAGTCATATCTGCACCTGTACACTTATAAAACTGCTCGAGCAGAAACAGCTCCGTCAACTGTTCGGCCGTCTCAGCTTTCTCAGAACGTGTCCAGTTTGTAAGTGCATCTTTTAAGTCCCGGGCATGTTCAAGAAAGGTCGCCTCCCTAGTCTTCGTAACACCCCGAAACTTCAATCGATATGTTTCTGGTTGCAACTCGTATGCCCGTAGGACAGCTCTCTTCAATACTGGGTAGTCAATGCAAGACTCTAAAGGCAGTGCATCATAAGCCTTCAGACCCTTACCCGTAAGTCTTGAGGAGACTAGAGCTGCCCACTTCTCTTCAGGCCAATTATGCTCCCTACACTTCTTCTCAAAACGATTAAAAAATTCTGTGACTTCAGTTTCACTAAATGCCGGCACCAATTTGACTAAGTGAGACAAGGACTGTTCTCTTACTTGGCCCTCCCGGCCCATCCGAATCCCTGTCGACTCTGCACGAGTCTTATCTAAGTCTATCTGAGCACAATATTTCTCGGAGTCGTATCTAAGCTCAGCCTCGTGCCTCCTGACCTCAATCTCATGCCTCCTAGTCTCATTCTCCTGCTTCCTAGTCTCATCCTCCCGCCTCCTGGTCTCAGCCTCAATCTCCTTCTCATGCCTCCTAGACTCATTCTCCATCTCCTTCTCATGCCTCCTAGCCTCATTCTCCATTTTAGCAAGCTCGAGTTTAAATATCATCTCAGGAGACAGGCCGGAAGAGGGAGCTGCCACTACTGAAGGAGGGGGGGCCAGAACTGGGGAACCACCATACGCACCGCCCGAGGGCACTCCAATCTTCCAATTCTCATCCCTCTGTGGGAGAGTGCTAACCTCCGGCAACTGAGTGGACGGCACTGTGGGAGTCGAGTGAGAGGGGATCTGGGGAGGAACCCCCCCAAACGCCCTCTCCTCCGAAACCCCATGTCGCCCACGCAACACCCAGGAAATCAGCTCCCCCTTGGACATCCCTCCTACATTGGATAGACCCAAAACCTTGGCTATCAGGTGCAAGCCATAAACATTCACCCCAGTCAGCCTCTCCTCCGTCACGTGGTACTGCTTACTCACAAAAAGTCTAGCATCCTCCTCACTAGTTACTAACGGCACCTCCTCACTTAGCATCTCTCGCTCCTCGTCAGTACTAGGGCCCGACATACTGAAGTTCACCAAAAAATTCTCGAGACAAAAGTGTTAAACTCCCTTATGCAAGCACTAATTACTAAATTAACTGGAGTCTCTTAAATGCTCTCCTAATTGCCTTACAAAAAAAAAATATTCTTCAATATGTACGCTAAAGTACCAACAAACAAATGTTGTACAACTCTGCAAAAAAAAATTATACTGTTCACAAAATCCTAAGCAAGGTCGCCATTTGTTACGACCGGGCACTCGGGTACACTAGGGCTCTTACACAGGACTCGAGTATGGCTCGCTGCCACAACGGAAACACACGATCCCAACCCCAGAGTACTGCCAGCCGAACAAAAAACGCCACTACCCTCCAGAGTTCTATCTGCTATAACGGGGTATACAAGAACTCGGTACTAGCGTTTTACACAACAGACTAATAACAAGACGGGAGTTATCTAGTCTGGTCAACAATCAAACAAAGAAGAAAGTACTACAACACTAAAGAATAGTGTTGGCCGAAGCCGAAGTAATCCACCCTTGAACTAAGAACTTAAGAAGTCCTCCACCCTCTACTTCGGATCGGCACTATTACGTTACGTTAAACAATAGTCCTCGAGCATCAAGCAAGGAATCTTCTGATAAGTTAGATGCTTCTCGAATACTCGTAAGAAGTAAGTATCGGATTTTGAACAGCAATTTAATGAATAACTCACTGGTAATTAAAGGCTTTGAATTGACATAAGAAGAATTATAAGAATAAGCAATAGGATATGGCAAACATTAAGAAGAAGTACTCCGACAATGCACTGGCAATAGCCTACTAAGATTGTGCTCGTGGGCCACTAATCTCTGAAGTAGCTAAGCGTGCCACACATGAAATCAATAGTGCTTAAACAATAATATACATAAGGAGAAGCTTCAATACTATGCTGTATCTGCTGGTCGAGCAAAGTCTAGCTGGGATATCTAAGGTTAAGAGACAATGGCTGAGCAAGCGGCTCGTAGCCTAGCGAGGTCCTTAAGACTGTGCGGCCAAATTACGGTAATTGACGGGATGCTCTCTTGAGAGATCCAGATCACTAGTATCTGGTTCTCTCCTGGCGATCCTCTCAAAGTCAAGCAAATGAGATAGCACAGTGTTGGGTGGCACAGGCAAAAGCCCTCACTCGCAACACAGTGCTAAACTCCCACGGTACACAATCAAAAAGACCCCCTAGGCTTCCCACGTCTCCGTTGCAATTGTGCTGGTTCAACCAACCTAGCACTCATAGGAAATCACAACTCGAGGAACCCTATCCCAGTCTAGCATTACCTAAACCAGCAGAAAACAGGAACATGAATAATAGTACACAGGGAAATACATATACGAGTGCAACAAACATCAATCAATCCTATTCTAGTTAACCCTTCCAAAATAGGCTATCTAACAGGCACTTATCTCGTGAGAACTCAAGCGATAATACTTTGGCTGACTAAATCTGCACCAAAGGGGTCATTGGTTAAAAAGGGACGAGAAGAGAAGAAAATAGGCTGTTCAGAGAGTAGAGAAAGTTCACATCAGTCGGAAGAATATCGATAGTTGCAAGGGATATGAGAGGTCGCTTTGCCTGATGAGTTCTGAAGCATGGTGGCAAAAACCTCTCTTTTTATACTCGGCCCTCTAGCGGCATATCTCAAACTACTTAAGGACCGCCCACTGGCAATCATGACGTCATATTCTCTCAATCTGGGATTGACAAAGAACTTCCCATGCGCTGAAAGGGAGGAAGGGAGGAAGGGAGGAGGGAGTTAGGCCTACACACCTCGTGGCGCGCTCACTGGCTGTCGTTACATAACTCTCTCTCTCATCATTGTATATAAGTCCCACACACAATACTTATAACTAATGATATAAAATAGAACTCGTTGACTTAGAAGAAAACAAAATACATAATGATAATACTTATAGTACAACGGTTCACATAAACTGAGTTAGGAAACTCTACACAGACTACAGCCAAAGTTCCTGCCCTGACGATCCTAGCGAGGGTGGGGCCTGACTGGGCGTTCTGTACAGCATGCTCATACTCGACATGCGTCACAAATGTTAGATGCTATAAAGATGCTCGTATCGGAAATGGAACCCAAAAAGGCAGGCAGCGGAACAATGCTCGTGCAGGCTATGCACACAAAAAGGCAGAATATATAATGCCGTCGGAGCCAAGAATATCCTAAACACTACAACACTAATAATAATCGCCACGACAATACAGTATTCCTATCAACAAAAAGAGCCTAAGTCGTTTGTGTCTCAATACATCAAACTAGGCTGCGAAATGCTTGTGTAATCATAAATGGGTATGCATAAAAAGAGTAATTAGGTTAATATACTTAATGTCTACTGTGACTGATAAAGTCTAGCTAGAGTCAATGATACGAGATACTGGTGCGCATGGCATGCTGCATAGCCTAGTGCAAATCTCAAGTCTGTGCGTCAAATATTACGTTATAATGAAGGGTAGCTCTCTTGAGAAACCTTAATACCGAAGTATTAAGCGTTCTCCTGGCGTACCTCAAAGACAAACAATCGAGACTAGAACAGTGCAGAATGGTATAGGCAAAACACCCTCATTCGTGCATGCTCTACTCTCAATGGCACACAGACTAGAATTTACTCAATCAACTCCAGTTCTCAGGTATGTCGTGCCGCTTTTAACTGAAGCCAGCACTCATAGGAAACAATACCTATAATATCAGACTCCTAGTCTAGCATTATCTAATCCAGCAGAACACTAATAATTATAGGAAGCGGCAATATGAAAGCCAACCAAAGCTTCGTGATCCACTTATCTTAACAACTAACATACATAGGCTATATCAGACCTTAACACACAATACAACTGGCCAGCATGAAGCTGATTTTGCAGAGTTAACCAGAGGGGGTATAATATTAATAAAAGGTGGTGAAAGATATGGAAAATGAGAGAGATAGGCAGAGGAAAAGATTCTCAGGTACGGAGCGGGAAAAGATGGGTGTGTTCTAGAAACCAGATCTGAGGGAGAGAGTGGCGAGGAACTGTATATATACTCGCACTAGCTCGAGCCGTGTGGGAAAACAGCGGTTACAAGACATCTAACCACTAGCAAAGCTTGCAGCATGGTAAGGGCCTCTCTCCACCAACCCCCGCGAGGCAGCCAGCCGTGACGTCATCGAGCGGGACAAAAAACACTGCGCGCCCCTCTCACTCTGTTCTACTCTCTCTCTCTCTCCCAGATCCCATCATTACTAGTTAATGATAAAACATATACTTTACAATTAAATATATAAAGCCTTGACATGGGCGAAAACAAAGAGCCTTTCTGGACTGCCCATGACACAAGCTTTCATATAAAATAAAGCACACTCTAATACATAAACTGTAGCCCCATCCACTGCCCGGGCGATCCTAGTGAGTCACTGTAGGACAAGCCATGCGGTTCTAACGGAGTGGTCAACGTCACACCCCCCCCAAGATTTTTCTCAGAGGCCCCAAGGCTCACAAAAATCTGATGGTTAGAACCCATGCTATATCTCCACTTCCCATCACCCAGCGGCAGTAAAATATCTGGCACAGTTCTTCAACAAAACATTTTTTCAAAATTATAACCCTCCCAACACAATAGGTTAAATTATATGTAGTTATGCTCCTCAAGAGCGAGCTTCTCTAGCCCAGCATTCTGAGAGGAGTGCAACTCAGAATTACTGCTATAACATACTGAAAAAAATTCAACTATCAAAGAAAGTTTTTTTATTTGATTTTTATGTTTATAATTTGTTTATTTCGGCTGCACTATAGGGGCAAGCCTAGTTTTTTTCTTCTATACCAAACGCTCAACTCCTGCTTTACGACCCAATACGCTGGGCTACAACCGCGAGCCAACAAGCACCAAGCGCAAAATACTATTCAAACTAAAGCAGGAGGCTACCCGTGTGTCAATCTACCCAGGATCATATACCCTTGAACGACCATCTGCAACCACGTTGTCACAACCGGCAATATGGCGTATGTCCAGGTTATATACCAATAACCTTAGTG
>JBAKBP010036717.1:0-18103 GCA_037953745.1 Lithodes maja | reverse complement strand
CTCTATATTATATATGTGCCCTGGTAACATAGGTTTACTATTAGGTAACCCCCTCTATATTATATATGTGCCCTGGTAACATAGGTTTACTATTAGGTAACCCCCTCTATATTATATATGTGCCCTGGTAACATAGGTTTACTATTAGGTAACCCCCTCTATATTATATATGTGCCCTGGTAACATAGGTTTACTATTAGGTAACCCCCTCTATATTATATATGTGCCCTGGTAACATAGGTTTTCATTCTGTATTAGGATCGCACCCGCGCCTGACCCCTTAGATGTGTAAGTACTATATACTTGTTAATTTCATAACATTGTATACATTTTAGCTATATTAGGACATTTTATAATTTCGTAGTGTTATTAATACATTTGTGGTCCACGATTTAACTTATATTAGTTTCTTAATAAAGTAATTTATTTTTAGGACCGGTATCCAAGCCTGATGATGGACCAAGATAGTCCGAAATATTGAATAAAGCTACCAAGATGAACACGGTCGTTGCCCTTATCCTCCTGTTTCTCTTAAATATACGGTACCCTAGCGGCCAACCCACCACTACCACTGTTCTATATATATATATATATATATATATATATATATATATATATATATATATATATATATATATACCGTATATTTATTGTTCCATATATGATATTTTTGCGAAATTTACTCTCTCTCTCTCTCTCTCTCTCTCTCTCTCTCTCTCTCTCTCTCTCTCTCTCTCTCTTTCGTTCTTCCCATCTTTGTTTGTGTGACTCACTGTTTACCAGGTCAATCCCCATAATACCCTTTTGACATTAAATTTACCCCCCGGCAGTGCCACCAAGTAGCATTTTCTTTCTCTCCCTTCATTTATTAATTTCTTTATTCATTTCTTCGCGTGACTCCCTGTTGATTGTAATCATTTAATAGGCGTATACATCACGGTATACGGTATACGGTACATTTCTTTTCTTACGAAGGTGACCTTGAAATTGCTAGGACTCTTCTCTCTCTTTTCGTAAGGAAAGAAATGTACCGTACACGTGATATATACGCCTATCAAATGATTGCAAGCAATATACAGTATATATATATATATATATATATATATATATATATATATATATATATATATATATATATATATATACCGTATATTGATATCAATCATTTGATAGGCGTACATATCACCATGTACGGTACATTGTAAGGAATTAAATCTACCGTATATCGTGATATATACGCCTATCAAATGATTGAAATCAATATACACCAATATACAGTATATATTTATATATACCGTGTATTGATTGCAATCATGTGATAGGCGTACACTGAGAGCAATCCAGCTAGCTCTCACAAACACCTCCTCCTCCTATCCACTTCACTACACTAAACATGCACACCACACTTCATTCCTCCACACCAAAATTAAAAAAACACAAAAATTATGAATTTTAGCCCAGCCTCGGAGTCCCCAGGGGGGGGGACCATAAATGCCCCCTCACCCGACCGACCATCCCCTGACGACCCCACACAATTACCTGGACCTCGGCCTGTTACTCTTTCTATTAATTTCTGCAACATTCGCGGACTTTCCTCTAACTTTCACTCTGTTGAGCACCATCTCTCCTCCTACAAACCTGATCTTCTCTTCCTCACCGAAACCCAGGTGTCTGTAGCAACATCCAGCAACCCCTTCTCTGTATCCTCCTACTTTCTCTATCCTAGTTTCAAAGCCAATGGCGGATGTTGTGCATATGTGCACAACAAACTCACTTGCTCTCGTGTTCCCGATTTCGACTCCTCTGAATTCTCAACTTTATGGCTCAAACTTTCCTGTCATTCTCTTACTAAATATTTCTGTGCTGTCTATCTTTCCCCTAACTCTACCAACTTTCCTAAATTCTTTGACTATCTAAACTCTACAGTGGAACACATTCTATCCATTTCTCCTTTCTCAGAAATCTCCATCTTAGGAGATTTCAACGTTCACCACCGCCAATGGCTCTCCTCTCACACTACTGATCCACCTGGTGAACAAGCCTACGTCTTTTCTATCCTAAATGACCTAGAGCAGTTAGTTCAGCAACCCACCCGTATCCCGGATCGCATCGGAGATCGGCCCAACATTCTTGACCTGTTTCTAACTTCTAACCCTTCTTCTTATACTGTCGATCTTTTCTCTCCTTTGGGCTCCTCCGACCATAAACTTATCTCTGTCACCTGTCCTATCTCTCCAGTACAGCCACCCGATCCTCCTAGCCGACGGCGCTTGTGGCACTTTGGCGCTGCCGACTGGGAGGCTCTTCGGCAGTACTTCTTTGATTTCCCATGGAATGATTTCTGCTTCCATGGCCGAGGACCCTCGGAGAGTGCTGAACGCATTACCGAGGTAATCCTATCGGGCATGGAAGCATACATTCCATTCTCTTTCTCTCAGACTAATGCTAAAAAATCTTGGTTTACTCACGCCTGTTCTACTGCTGTCCGCAATAAGGAGGAAGCATTCAAACGGTACCGACGCCTTAAAACTCAAGACTCTCATTCTTCATATGTTTCTGCCCGGAATCAAGCCAAATCTGTTCTTCGACTTGCCAAACACTCTTTCATCAATAATAAATGCACTGAACTATCCAACTCTAGCTCTTCCCAAGCTTTCTGGCATCTAGCCAAAAACCTCTCCAACAATTTCTCTTCCTCGTCTTTCCCTCCCCTTTCCCACTCTGATGGCACAACTATCACTTCTTCCTCTGACAAAGCTAAACTCTTCGCTCAAACTTTTGCTAGAAACTCCACCTTGGATGATTCCGGTGCTATTCCTCCCTCTCCGCCCTCCTCTCTCTTACTTATGCCTAATATCCTAATCTCTTCTAAAGATGTACTTTCTACCCTCTCTGGGCTTAACACTAATAAGGCGTACGGTCCGGACGGTGTTCCTCCTGTTGTTCTCAAAAACTGTGCTTCCGTGCTGACTCCCTGCCTAGGCAAACTCTTTCGTCTCTGTCTATCCTCTAACGTCTTCCCTTCATGCTGGAAGTTTGCTCACATTCAACCTGTCCCAAAGAAGGGTGACCGCTCTCAACCCTCCAACTATCGTCCAATTGCTCTTATCTCTTGTCTTTCTAAAGTTTTTGAAACTATTCTTGCTTCCAAATTTCTTAAGCATTTCTCTTCTCATAATCTGCTCTCAGATCGCCAGTATGGCTTCCTTAAGGGTCGCTCTACTGGTGATCTTCTTTCATATCTTACTAACTCTTGGTCATCCTCCTTTCGGGACTTCGGTGAGACTTTTTCTATTGCACTAGACATATCGAAAGCCTTCGATAGAGTCTGGCATAAATCTTTAATTTCTAAACTACCCTCCTTCGGTTTCTATCCCTCCATCTGTGCCTTTGTCTCTAATTTCCTTTCCGGCCGTTCCATAGCTGCGGTTGTGGACGGCCATTGTTCACTTCCTCACCCTATAAACTCTGGTGTTCCTCAGGGCTCTGTCCTATCTCCTATTCTCTTTCTAATTTTTATAAATGATCTCCTTAACTGTACTTTAATTCCCATCCGTTCATACGCAGACGACTCAACCTTACACTACTCCATTAGATTTTCAGAACGCCCCAGCCAGCAATCCCTCAACGACAAACGTAATGAAGCCATAGAACTATTAAATTCTGATCTAAATACTATTTCCAATTGGGGCAGAGAAAACCTTGTTAACTTTAATGCTTCCAAAACCCAATTTCTCCATCTATCTACCCGTCAGGATCTCCCAGCGGACTATCCCTTATTCTTCAACAATACAAAAATCAACCCTTCATCTTCTCTCAATATTCTTGGTGTCTCTTTTTCTTCTGCTCTCATTTGGAAGGACCATATTACCAGTCTTGCTAAGGCAGCCTCCCAGAAGCTGGGTGTGCTCAACCGCCTTAGGGGGTTCTTTTCCCCTGCACAGCTTCTTGCTCTGTACAGGGGCATAGTGCGCCCTTGTATTGAGTATTGTTCACATGTGTGGGGAGGTTCCTCTCACACCGCTCTCCTAGACAAAGTTGAAAGGAAGGCCTTTCGTATCATTAACTCCCGTCCACTCACCAACTCTCTGCAATCTCTCTCTCTCCGCCGCAATGTTGCATCTCTCTCGCTATTCTATCGCTACTATAATAATCAGTGTTCCTCAGAGCTATCCCAGTGCATACCACCTCCTTTACGTAGGGCACGTGGTACCCGTCTTGCAACTCAATCCCACCCCTACTCTGTGCAACTCTCCAACCCAAGAGTGAAACGTTACTCTCAAACTTTCTTCTACTCAACATCTGAGCTCTGGAACTCTCTCCCAGAATCAGTCTTTCCCTCTTCCTATGACTTAAATTGCTTCAAACTCCGTGTGTCCAGGCATTTTGGCTCGAACGTCCCTTGATTTTGGCCCTGTCACTCTTTCAACTATGGGGGAGGCACTCGCTATAGGCAGTTATGCCTTTTGCCTCCCTCAATCACATAGGAAAAAAAAAAAAAAATGTATCACGGTATAAGGTAGATTTCATTCATTACAATGTACCGTACATGGTGATATATACGCCTATCAAATGATTGCAATCAATATACGGGATATAATTATATACATATTTATATATATCCCGTATATTGATTGCAATCATTTGATAGGCGTATATATCACGTGTACAGTACATTTCTTTCCTTACGCAGGTGACCTTGAAATTGCTAGGACTCTTCCTTTCTCTCTCTCTCTCTCTCTCTTTCTCTCTCTCTCTCTCTCTCTCTCTCTCTCTCTCTCTCTCTCTCTCTCTCTCAAATAAATCATGTCTTAGTTTTCAAGTTTGAGTCTGCACATCCCTCATACGAAATACCATTCCCACAATTTTCATAGGCAACACAAGACTGGTCAAACGACGAAGATCGTTATCCCCACAGCCAGGCCCATCCACATCCAGGCAGCGAGCCTCGTCAGAGCCTCCAGTGATGCCCGTTCAGCTAGCGAACATCTCGGGGGTACTGCAGCTACCAATAACCCCCGCCCATGGACAACCAGGACCAGCGACGTCAACACCAGCTGTTGATGCTCCTCCCAGGTTGTCAACGCCACCCGGGCTGCAGCGGACGAGGAGGACCAGGCGTCGGCTGACGATGTCTGAAAGTGATGCCGGCACCGGCTCAAGCTCTCCCGATTCACCTGAAGCCAGGATATCCCCCACGCCGGCAAGCGACTCTGATGGCAGGCAGGCACAGCCACAGCAGGCACAGCCACAGCCACAGCAGGGACCGCCACAACAGGGAGAGCCACAGCAAGGTGCCCGGGGAAGGGCCCGAGGAAGGGCCCGAACAGGTGCTCGGGGACGTGCTCGGGGAGGTGCTCGGGGAGGTGCTCGAGGAGGTGCTCGGGGAGGTGCCCCGGGAGGTGCTCGGGACGTGCCCCAGGAGGTGCCCCACGAGGGGTCGGGAGGGGCAGGAGGCCGGACGAGCCACCTCTCTTTCAGTGGGAGGACTGCGAGCCTCGGGATATGCCTGGGGTTCCACCCAATTTTGATAAGGGAACAAATGGCATCCAGCCTGGCTTTCCCTGCACAGAGGATGATACCCCTTATGACTACTTCCGAGCATTCTTCGACGATGAATTGCTCGGGGACATGGTAAGGGAGACAAACCTATATGCAAGGCAGCACTCCGAAGAGATGGCCTCGCCCCACATGAGGAGATGGACGCCCATCGATATCCCTGAGCTCCTCGTGTTTTTGGGCCTCACCATGCTGATGCCCCACATGAGAAAGCACAACATGCTGGATTATTGGCTGATGCTTGACATTAGATCAACGCCAGTCTTCAATATGTACATGCCCAGGGACCAATACCGACAAATTCTCAAGTGCTTGCACTTTGTAGACAACAATGCGGCACACGGAGCTGACAAGCTTTGGAAAACCCGGCCATTCCTGAACTCCCTCCTGAACAGGTATCGCCGGTTTTTCAAACCTTTTCAGAATGTCGTGATCGATGAGTCCTTGATCCTCTTCCGTGGATGTCTCTCTTTCCGGCAGTACATTCCGTCGAAGCGTCACCGCTTCGGGATCAAGTTCTTTGTACTGTGTGACTGCGAGACAGGATACGTGCTGGACCTCACCATCTACACCGCTACTGATGTGGACATTCCAAACGACCCTCTGGGTCTTTCAGGGGCGGTTGTGAAGACACTGATGGAGCCGTATCTGGATGCCAACCGTATCTTGTACATCGACAATTTCTACACCTCTCCTCTCCTTGCCAGGTATCTCCTTACAAGGAGCACGGGAAGCTGTGGAACTGTCAGGGCAAACAGGAAACACTGGCCCAAGTTTCATGTTACACGGAAAGGAGACATCTTCCGGAAGAAGAGCAGCAGTGACAGTATACTGGCTATTTGTTGGCATGACACAAAGCCAGTCAATGTCCTCTCCACCTTCCACAAGTCCACAATGCGAGATAGCGGGAAGAAGAGATACCAGATGGACCCTGTCACCCGCGACAAGCATCTAGTAGCTATCTCCAAACCTGACCTTGTTATGGACTACAACATAAGCATGCGGTTGGTGGATAAGAGTGACATGCAAATCACTGCTGTTGACTGCCTCAGGAAGACGTGTAAGTGGTATAAGAAGGTGGTACTCCATCTTCTTGATGTCACTATCCTGAACGCGTACAACCTGTGGATGACGCGGACAGGAAGGAAGAGCTCTGTAAGGCTGTTCGCGAAGGACATCATCGACTCCATCCTCAGGAAGCACGGAACCACACGTGTGCTACCACCTCCGAGGCCGATCGTGAATCTGCCTGACCGCCTTGAGAGCCGGGACTACCTCTTGACCCACATGCTTGTGTTTTGCCCCCGCTCAGTATCACAAATCGCAGCCAACCGGAAGCACGGACTGAAGCAGTGCCACGTCTGCAGACACACAACAAGGAGGAACCAAATCAGGAGGGAAACCACGTTCATGTGTAGTCATTGTAATGTGGGACTATGCGCTTCTCCTTGCTACACCGAGTACCACACAGTGGAACACTTCTAGACCTCCTCCAAGACCTCCTCCTCCTCTAGACCTCTTGCCAATCATTCATAACTTCATTCAATCATTCATTCATCTATTTCAAACTACCTCATGAATTCATGTCATTCAATCATTCATATGGTGGAATAGCATACTACCCAAACACAAGTGCATTCATCATCATCAGCAACATAACCCATTACATCCATAAGTTTCGAATCTCATCCATCCATCTGCTTCTTGGTCCACCTCATACATCCATGTCATTTGTCTACCTCAATCATATAACTGCCTTTTGTCTACCTCAATCATATAACTGCCTTTTGTCTACCTCAATCATATAACTGCCTTTTTCTACCTCAATAAAATGTGGATTACACCTCCTGGGAACACCACAACAAAAAATTGAGTCGTCAACACTACCCCATAGGGTGATTTGGAAATGTGTTGAAATAATATTATTTATAAAACAAAAACAAAATTCCTGCAAAGCAAGCGAAACAGAGAGAGAGAGAGAGAGAGAGAGAGAATGCACGCCTATATATATATATATATATATATACGCCTATCAAATGATTGCAATCAATATACACCAATATACAGTATATATATATATATATATATATATATATATATATATATAATTATATATATATACCGTATATTTATATCAATCATTTGATAGGCGTACATATCACCATGTACGGTACATTGTAAGGAATGAAATCTACCGTATATCGTGATATATACGCCTATCAAATGATTGAAATCAATATACACCAATATACAGTATATATATATATATATATATATATATATATATATATATACCGGGGATGATGGTATTGGTGGTTCTTCTACCAAACCCCAGTTATCTCCCACCACGAAAACCAAGAAATTTAAATCGGATGGTGTTGGTGGTTCGGTACCGTATATTGATATCAATCATTTGATAGGCGTACATATCACCATGTACGGTACATTGTAAGGAATGAAATCTACCGTATACCATGATATATACGCCTATCAAATGATTGATATCAATATACACCAATATACAGTATATATATATATATATATATATATATATATACCGTATATTGATATCAATCATTTGATAGGCGTACATATCACCATGTACGGTACATTGTAAGGAATGAAATCTACCGTATATCGTGATATATACGCCTATCAAATGTTTGAAATCAATATACACCAATATACAGTATATATATATATATATACCGTGTATTGATTGCAATCATTTGATAGGCGTATATATCACCATGTACGGTATATTTCTTTCCTTACGAAAAGAGAGAGAAGAGTCCTAGCAATTTCAAGGTCACATTCGTAAGGAAAGAAATCTACCATACATGGTGATGTATACGCCTATCAAATGATTGCAATTACTATACACCAATATACAGTATATATATATATACCATATATTGATTGCAATCATTTGATAGGCGTATACATCACCATGTACGGTACATTGTAAGGAATGAAATCTACCGTATACCGTGATATATACGCCTATCAAATGATTTATGTCAAGATACACCAATATACAGTATATATATATATATATATATATATATATATATATATATATATATACCGTGTATTGATTGCAATCATTTGATAGGCGTATATATCACAATGTACGGTAGATTGTAAGGACTGAAATCTAGAGAATGATGATAAATGAAAGAGATAATACTGAAACAACTGAAGAAAGAGTGAAAACGATATAATAATACAGAAATATTACAAGCAGATAAAAGAAATAAAGTGATTAGTTAGAGAAAATAATAATGAGAATTACATATACGGATGAGGAAGAGAGAGAGAAAGAGATAATACAGAAACTGAACTGAAGAAAGAGTGAAAAAGATATAATAATACAGAAATATTACAAGCAAATAAAGAAAGAGGGATTAGAGAAAAGAATAATGAGAATTACATATACGAAAAAGAGAAATATAGAGAAGAGAGAAAGGGAGGAAGGGAGAGAGAGAGACAGCGCGTACGAAGGAGAAAGGGGGAGAGAGAGAGAAAGCGAGCTAGCCAGAGAGAGAGAGAGAGAGAGTCAGACAGAAAGACAAGAGGAGTGAGAGAGAGAGAGAGAGAGAGAGCGAGAATACAGAGAATACAGAAATAAGGAGAAACAAGAGAAAATAAGAGTGCTTACCTAAGGAATAATAGGCGCGGCGCGTGAGGCCGAACTCAGACAAAGCGAACGCATCCGAACGCGCCCGAGAAATAGACCAAAAAGTAGCCTCTCTTCCTCACCTCCTCCCACCCTCCACACTCGCTCACTTCATCCAAAATAGACTTCTATGGGGAGTCGGAGAGCTCCTCGTTTCAAATATTATCATTTCGGTCCGATTGGAGCCATAGTAACGACGCTAGGGCGAGTGAAAGTGAGCGAATATTTCGGGATTGTGCCCGCTGGGCGGCTCTGTGTAATATACCGCCTAGCCCGCTCTTAAGGTGTTAAGGTTCAAGTTACCACACGAGACTTGCTCCAAAGTATTGCCGGAAAAATCGCTTTTGTGACACCGGCTTAAGATCATGAATTATTATCACTTCTCCTCCGCCTTTCTCTCTACCGCACTTCTACATACTTTCTCCCGTGCTCTCAAGGAAGCTCTTAACTCAATTAGTCTTTTTTGTCTGCTGACACCATGTGGAGTTCCCTCTTTTATTCTTGCCATTTGCTCGCTCTCTCGCTCTCTCTCTCTCTCTCTCTCTCTCTCTCTCTCTCTCTCTCTCTCTCTTCTTTTGCTTTAACATCGTTATACATTATGAAGCTGGTCAAAATGAAAAATTATGTTAAACAATATTACTATCTAAGAACCAGCTTACGATTAGTTATCATTAAATATGATATATTTACAACTATTTGCATATATTACATATTTACATGTAGGAATGCACGAATTTGTGCATAATGTATTTGCACCATTCCTGCTCAATACCTACCGTTCTTCCCCTCTATTCTTTCATTATATATATATTATTTACTTCATTTCTGGCATTTAATCATTCTAATTGATCTTATTCAACTCGAACTTTAGTCTATAGTTACATTAGGTTATGATGAAATGATGATACATTAACAATGTTGTTGTGTTAATGCATTATGAAGGGAGGGGAACAAATCAACGTACACAAAATCCGTTCACCTATTGGTGTACTCCAACCAGGTAACACTTAACCCGGGAACTGCCGGAAGACTCTTAAGAGTTCCCCCGGTGGACTGCGGGAAGACTCTTAAGAGTCAGAGAAAAAAAAAAAAAATTATTTATTTTTATTTATTTGTTTTGCCCTTGGGCCATGCAAAATATCAGTCCTCTACCTCCCTTCCTTCCCCACTTTCCTCCCCTCCTTCAGTTATCACCTATTTTCCCTGTTATTCCCTTATTCTGAGGTATATTTTCGTGCTAACCTTAGCGAGTTGCAAGCAGGGCATTGTCATCACTGTTAGCAAGCGAGTGCAAGATAGAGAGTATCGATCGACAGTGTCTCAGTGGCCTTGGGGGAAATTGGCGGGAAAGGAGGTTGCCTCACCCATACATTATGTAACTCGCGTCCTGTATCGCCGATTTTGACCATCCAAACGCTGTTTTCACTCGTTTTATTGTTGTAACAGGTTAATACCTTTATAATCAACCTATAATAGGCGCATATGGATAAGTATTAATGTTATTTATGGTAAAATGAATATATTAGTGGTGGAAACAGCTCAAATACGTCAGCACAGGCAGACGTTTCTAATTACCTACATGCGCAGTTCAGAGGTTAATGGGGGTAGGGTTTATCTTTTGGTCTGTTTATCTATTTATTTATTTATTTATTAATTTTGTCTATCTAGACCTCTATCAAGCTTAAACAAATACCCCCAAGATCCACCTTCGAGATTGATTGTACATTTTTCGGTATATAAATGTCCCAGCCGAAGGCTGGTTCCTCCTAAATTGCATGCTCGTTTTCGCTCGCCAGGAAAAAAATCAACTCCTAAATAGGACGAAAGGTCGTATTATTGACAAATAAATTGAGCGAAAGGTCTTAAAATCGCCAAGCTAATGAGGCAAAGGTCTTAAAATTTCATATATAATGGGGCTAAACATGAGGTAAAGGGAGTTCAGGTAAACCTTATACCCCTTAAAACACCTAAATATTAACTGATGTACATTGTAGGACGGTGGAAAGTTATTCTGGGGGTGTGAGTTCCAGAGTGAGCACAAAGGAAAACAAGCAACAATAGATCCATTGGTCCCTACGACGCTGCTCGACACTGGAATCCTCACGACCAAGCTTGTTTTAGTTTACACTATTGGAGAGAGAGAGAGAGAGAGAGAGAGAGAGAGAGAGAGAGTAAAAAGGAATACAAACAACAACATATCCATTGATCCTTACGAGGCTGCTTGTCACTAAACTACCGATAGATTTGACTCAGACGTACAGTACATCGTACGACTTGCTTCTTAGTCTAAGAATCATTGTTGTTACTCTCTGCTGGAGGTGGTTCTGGATATTAATTATGTCTTTACAAAAAAACAAAAAAAAACACAGAAACTGTGCATTGGATATGGGTTATTGTTAAGTCTTCGACGTTAGTAGAAGTTCTAGTTCCCCGGGAAACGATACAGAGGCTACACAGTTAAAGCAAATTCAGCTGCGTTTTCACTATTATACTGTACAATGCATAAAGTAATGCATGGGTGACAACATGCTCTTCGTATATGTTTTCTCTCTCTCTCTCTCTCTCTCTCTCTCTCTCTCTCTCTCTCTCTCTCTCTCTCTCTCTCTCTCTCTCTCTCTCTATCTTTTAAATTTGTTTATGTGAGTAAATGAGACAAAAAGTAAAGCTGCCTATAACAAGTGTCTCCCCAAAGTTGAAAGAATGACAGTCAAATTTAGGGTATGTAAGAGTCAAAATGCCTGGACACACAGAGTTTAGAGCAGTCTAAGTCACAGGATGAAGTAGAAGAAGATAGGGATGCTGATAATGTCAACTTCTCAATAATTGTTAATGCTCTCAACTGATTCAGTACAATCTGTCCAGATCTAGTTCATAATGGCAAACGTATACTGGTATGACATCAACATTATACAGCTACCTGCTTATCACTGAAACAGTCGCGAAATCAGTAAAGAATCTCAATCCGTTTTTAACAATTGAATCAGTATCTTTGACATTAGATGGTCAACTCATGTAGATATTAATATTTACACTCAAGGCATTTAATATTGGATACTCAGGGAATAATTATTTCAATGAATATTTCTGAAGTGATTATAATAGGTTTTAGCATTAGAGAAAACAATATTGATTTAGGCTCACTCAGCTATACAGCATATCATTGTTCCTCAATTTAGTTTGTCATTGTAGATTCTATCTCTCAGACCCAATGTGCAGAATGATTCCCCTTGATATTGTTTCTCCACTGTTCCCCTTCTGCCCTCACTAGCTTAATTCTGGACATTACTGCTTTTGATCAACTCTAATAGGGCGGTTTAGTGAAAGCTAATCAAGGGGCCTAAAGTGATCAAAAACCCTGTAGAGAGTGAGGGGTGAGATATTTTTAGTTTTCTCCCTACACCTCCATCAAGCTTTACAAAAAACACCCTCACGACCCCCTCACAGCCAGAGGCCGGCTCCTACTATATTACAGGCTCGCTATCGCTCACCAGGAATTAAATTAACACCTAAATTACACAAAAGGTCTTAATATTGACAAAATAATGGGGCGAAAGGTCTTAAAATCAGCATACTAATGGGGCAAACACCTTAAAATCTTAAAAGTGAGGGATAGGTAGGCCAAGACGAACACAAAGGGATGCATTGAATCATCTACCTACCTTTCTACCTACTTACCTATTTATCTATAGCCTATATCTATCTATCTACCACCTTACCTGCCTACCTTCCCAACCCTCTACCTACCTACCCACCCCCTAACTACCTATAATAATAATAATAATAATAATAATAATAATAATAATAGTTCTTAAAGCTAGCGCATGCACCAGCTAAGGATAACCCATTAAGGCCGATTAGGCGTATTTCCATTAGGGTCCTGTACTATTACCCCATCCCCTTGCTCATGAGGGACGGTAACGACTCAGTGCTTGTGAAAAACCTTTAATGCGCTGAGCGTGGGCGCGAGCCTGGGCTTTCTGGGTGGAAGTCCAAAACGCTAGTCACTACACCAGCGAGCCTACCTAACTACTCATCTACCTACTTGGCGCCTGTAGGATGGATAGTGTGCGTGTAAAGTGAGCCGAATGAACGCATGTTTTACAGTAGTAATGACCACGATTTTCTCACAAACGAACGAAACTGAGTTCTTCCCGTGCATTGACGTCACGCTACCCCCACTGACCCACTGTGGTAAGGACAAAGTTTCAAACGGAACTCTGGTTTATCGGTGTTTTTGTTGTCTTTTCTCCTTATTTATGCAACATCCAATATATCGTCTTGTATATATTATAATATGCCATAAGCTAGAGGGTGCACTGGTGAACAATAATATGCAAACTAAAAATCCATGAAATGTTATACAATAAATTAGAAGCTATAACGTTATAATGGAATTATGTCATAGTTACGAGAAAACGCACAAGCTTGAAATATTGTCTTCATTACTAACTTATCAGCACTTTTCACTGCTATGGCATATATTAATTCTTAGTTTTGCTTTTGTATGTGTCCTATAATGCTTGTGCAATATACAGTACATATCTCATTGTTATTATTTTTGCAGCTGTTTATTATATATCTATTGATATGTAAATTATTTAACTTAGATTACATTAGGAACGTGCGCTGTTATACTATATTTATTAAATATTAAGTTATTAAAATGAGATATTTATTTTACAAAAATATTATATAAAATAAATAAAGACAAATTAAGCATTTGTAATGTCATAAAACTGTGAAATTTTCTTATAATAAGGCACAGATAAATATGCTAAGTTTGCATGGAGGTTGTGCGTTTTTCCATAACCATAAACTAATTGCATTATAAATGATATCTTGCAATACTAATGTAGGTTTCTAATGGACTTAAATAATTATTAATTTAATGTTTTACATTTATATAATGTCCTTCATCGATATTTCAGGTGAGAATTCTGCTAAATATCAATGTCTACATTCCCAAGTTCCTTATAACCTGAAACTCTCAAGTGGTCAATTTTGCGCATTATATATTAGTAAGGGATGGAATATATCAAATCCTAACGTTGCAAAGCTCTGGGAAGATAACAAGACATATTAAGCAAATTAAGACTTGAAACAAAAAACACAAGGCTACACTGCTTAGCTAAATGGTGAGCATCTCAGATAAATCGGAAATAGTGTATTCTTGTGATCTGCAATTTTAAATCGTTTACTTCCAAGCGATTTGGAATGTCTGTACAGTAAAAGGTCATACTGTTGTACTCTGCACCTAAAGTTCAGCCATGAATAAAATAGCACTAAGTAGAGAATCTATCTATCTATCTACTGCCGGACTCCGTGATCCCCTAGGAGTGGTCACGAACGAATCGCCCCCATGTACAGTCGTCTCCATAAGAAGTGTCACAGGGTACTCCCCCCATCCACCCTCCCAGGGAGGAAGGGATTATTTGGTAATGTTGGTATCCCTACACAAACACCGGATCCCCCACTCTCCAATTTCTTACCTCCATTTACCCCCTACACTTTCTCTCTCCCTCCCCCACTCACCCGTCATTATTATTATTATTGTGTCGACCACTGTATAAACTAATATACAGGCTTTAGCCTAACTGTGTATTTTATTTTTATTTTCGGGCATAAAATTGTGTTCTATTGCTAACATATTCTTTTTGTGATGAACATATTCTTTTTGTGTTTTACAGGCATTAATTGTACCATATTGCTAACCAATATTTTTTGTTACTGTACTGTATACTGCTTTCCAGTTTTCTCACTAGGATAGATTAACCCTCTCCCACTTTGTTTCCAGTAAATTTTGTAACAAATTACTAGTCCATTTGCAATTTTCAGGCTTTACCTGTTTCATACTGCTAACATCAATTTTTGTTTTATTTTCAGGCATAAATTGTGTTCTATTGCTAACATATTTTTTGTGATTTACAGGCATAATATTCTTTTTGTGATTAACATATTCTTTTTCTGATTTACATGCATTAATTGTACCATATTGCTAACAAATATTTGTTGTTACTGTACTGTATACTGTTTTCCAGTTTTCTCACTAGGCTACATTAACCCTCTCCCACTTTTTGTTTTTTCCAGTAAATTTTATAACAAATTTCTAGTCCATTTGTGATATTCAGGTTTTAACTGTGTCATACTGCTAACATCATTTTTTGTTTTATCAACTCTGCGTAAGCAGAGTTTGGTATCGCCCCCCGTATAGTGGGAACCACACAAAAACAAATTCTGTCGTCGTCGTCGTTGTCGTCGTTGTCGTCGTCGTCCGTCTGTCTCGGAACTCCTCCTAGACCGTTGGACGGATTTTCACCAAATTTCACACGAACATTTGTTGCGTGAATGCAAACGTCAGTCAAAAAAGATTTTTTGAATTTATGAAATAGTTATGATTTTAGGTCCAAAATATGGTTTTACCAAGCCCCCTACCCCCTCCCGGAGGCCCCCCCCCCCCCCACCCTCCCAGACCCCCTCCTCCCATACTCCCCCCCTCCCCCAGCAATGATGGCGTTCTTAGTGTGTGAGCCCACACACTATGAACGCATTCGTTCTGGGGGCAAAATCATCTCGCTCTGTATTTGCTAGGTTAAGTTAGTTTAGTTGGCATTAGAAGTGATGGTAGTAGTAGTGGGATTGATGGTGATAGTAGCGATTATGGTAATAATAGTAGTGATGATGGTTGTAGTTGTATTGATGATGATGACAGTAGTGATGATGATGACAGTAGTAGATATGATGGTGACAGTAGTAGATATGATGGTGACAGTACTAGTAGTAGTGATGATGGTCATAATAGTAGTGATGATGGTGACCAGTAATGATTATAGTTGTAGTGATAATAATGACAGTAGTGATGATGGTAGTGATTATGGTGTGAGTATCAGTGATGATGGTGAGTAGTAGTTATGATGGTGAAAGTTGTAGTGATGATGACAATAGTTGTGATGATGAAGATCATAGTAATGGTGATGATGGTGACATTAGGATACATGATGGTAATACTTGTGACAGTAGTAATGATGATGGTTATAGTAGTAGTGATGATGTTTACAGTAGTAATGACGATTGTAAGATGGTGGTGATTATAGAAGTAATGATGGTTGATAGATATAGTATCAATGATGATAGTAGTAAGATTAAGATGGTAGGGGAGGTGTGGTGGAGTGGTCTTGCCACTGGCCTGGTAATCCAAAGGTCCCGGGTTCAAATCCCGATGTATCAATGGGAAGATATTATTGGGATGGAATTTGTGCTGTACCTGGTATCAGTGCATTACCACAAGCCCACCGAAACGTCAATAAAATACCCTCATTGTTCCCTGATTAAATAGCACTTTATGAATATTCCCATATTCAAAATATGCTATAGGGGTGCAATGCCTGGTGAGTTATCTGCTCAACAGGTGGCGTTGTGTGTGTGTAAGTGTGAGAGTCCGAGTGTAGGGGGTGAGACAGTGAAGCACGGGAACGAGGTGGCTTCAGAGATGGGGTCGTTTCGGGCCATGAGTGAGCACCGTGCCTCATGTGAAGGCAAGATGGCAGGTGCTCGTTGTACTCTACGTGCTTCACATGTCTCACTCCCTAGACTGGAACAAGACTTCACGGGCTTCACTGTTCATTGTAAAGCGGTGAATGTTAAGGCTCTCAGCCTATGCCCAAGAGGAAGTAAGTTGGAATATAGAAAAAAAAAAAAAAAAAAAAAAATCACAATAATTACAGTAGTAGTGATGATGGCAGTAGTAGTGATGATGGTGAGAGTAGTAGTGATGATGGCAGTAGTAGTGATGATGGCAGTAGTAGTGATGATTGTGATTAATGATGGTATTAGTAGTGATGATGGAAACCCATCGCAGAGTTGGGTACTGCCGTTTTGATTTTGGGCAAAAACGGCACATCTACTTGATTTTCAGGCATTATATAAATTGTGTTCTATTGCTAACATATTTTTTGTGATCAACTCTGCGTAAGCAGAGTTTGGTATCGCCCCCCCCCCCCCCCCCCACCCCCGTATAGTGGGTACCACACGAAAAAAAAATCTGTCGTCGTCGTCGTCGTCGTCGTCATCCGTCTGTCTCGGAACTCCTCCTAGACCGTAGGACGGATTTTCACCAAATTTCACACGAACATTTTGTTGCGTGAATGCAAAAGTCAGTCAAAAAAGATTTTTGAATTCATGCAATAGTTATGATTTTAGGTCCAAAATATGGTTTTGCCCCTCCCCCCCCACCTCCCGGACCCTCCCCCCCCTCCCCTCCAACCCTCCGGGCCGGCCCCCCTCCCCCCCCCCCCCCAGCAATGATGGCGTTCTTAGTGTGTGAGTCCCGAAGAGGCTCACACACTAAGAACACATTCGTTCTGGGAGCGAAAACATCTCGCTACTCATTTGCTAGGTTAAGTTAGTTTAGTTGGCATTAGAAGTGATGGTAGTAATATTTGGATTTATGGTGATAGTAGTGATAATGGTGATAATTGTAGTGATGATGGTTGTAGTTGTATTGATGATGATGACAGTAGTAGATATGATGGTGACAGTAGTAGTAATGATGGTCATAATAGTAGTGATGATGGTGACAAGTAATGATGATAGTTGTAGTGATAATAATGACAGTAGTGATGATGGTAGTGACGATGGTGTGAGTATTAGTGATGATGGTGAGTAGTAGTGAGGATGGTGAAATTTGTAGTGATGATGATGATAGTTGTGGTGATGAAGTTCATAGTAATGGTGATGATGGCAGTAGTAGTTATTATGGTGACAGTAGAATAAATTATGGTAATATTTGTGACAGTAGTAATGATGATGGTTATAGTAGTAGTGATGTTAACAGTAGTAATGATGATTGTAAGATGGTGGTGATGATAT
>JBAKBP010036716.1:0-18105 GCA_037953745.1 Lithodes maja | reverse complement strand
CCACACTTAGCTATAGTAAAACAATAAATTAAGTTTACGAAAAGTATTTGCATTCGTATTCGACGAGACGATATTTCCTTGTATTCGTATTTGCATTCGTAGAAATCTAATTCATTCATATTTGAATACTGAACTTGTGTTCACTCCATCCGTCTGAGCATAATATATATATATATATATATACCTGTATGTGTGTGTGTGTGTGTGTGTGTGTGTGTGTGTGTGTGTGCCATCAGCTATATACACGTAAACAGGGCATTAATTATATATATTGGATGTTACGTTTATGATGGCAATAAGTACTCCTGCGTAACATTATATGACGTCATAAACCTTGATATATAAACCAACCCTCAATACTAAAGTAATGGCCATTAATAATAATGATATACATTTTATAATATTACCGTTATTATATCGGTATGTAATGCAGCACACAATAGGAGAGTTACTAAGGGTGTTACTTCATCCTGGCAGTATTTACCAAGTTAAATATAATCTATCTATCTATCTATTGCCTGACGCCGTGATCCCCGAAGGGGTGGCCACGAACGAACCGCCCCCATGCACCTCTGTCCCCAGTCAGTCGACGCCCCTCCCCCCAACCAGCACCGCCTTCATTCATGTAGTTCCTCACTCCATCCTTCCACCTCATATTCGGTCTACCTCTCCCCCTCTGTCCCTCCACCTCGCTCTCGTACACCCTCTTAGTCATTCTCTCGCTTTCCATACGTTCCATATGGCCGAACCATCTCAAGTTGTTCCTTTTCACACTTTCCAGCACATCTACCTCCACACCACACCTCCTTCTTACTTCTTCATTAGTCTGTCTATCCCTCCATGTAATTCCGCACGCACTCCTTAAGTAATTCATTTCCACTGCTCTCACTCTTGGTCTGAGTCTCTCAACCAACGTCCATGCTTCGCTTCCGTAAGTCAGTGTCGGGATTACCACACTGTCATGCAAGGACTTCTTCACTTCCATACTGACCACCCTATTTCTTGTTACTGCTTTTAGCGTTCCTACAACCCTCTTCCCCTGTTGTACCCTCTCCCGCACCTCTTCATCCATAGTCCCATCTTTACTCAACACACTGCCCAGATACTTAAAAGAGTTGACGATCTCCATAGCCTGACCGTTCAGCTTCACCTCACACTCTGTGACTTCACCCCTTTCGAAGACCATAACCTTGCTCTTCCCCGTATTTACCTTCAAATTCCGTTTTTCGCACACTGTTCCAAACTCATTTACCAGACCCTGCAACTCCCATTCATTATCACTCATCAGAACTGTATCATCCGCAAACAGCAGTATAGGTAGCTTCCACTCAATTCCCTCCCTTTTCAGCGATACACCAACATCCACTGCTCTTGATAGTATTTCTTTCATAACTCCATCCATATATACAGTAAACAACCACGGGGACATCACACACCCCTGTTTCAAACCAACATTCAGGTCAAAGAACTCGCTCTGCTCACTCTCCACACGTACTGCCGCCTTTGCACCCTCATACATGCTCTTCACTGCTTTCAGCAACTTGCCCTCTTCTCCGTATATTCTAAGTACTTTCCACAAACCTTCTCTATCCACTCTGTCATAGGCCTTCTCCAAGTCCATAAAGGCAACATACACCTTTTGTTTCTTCTGCAGATACTTCTCCACAACACAATTCAGGGTAAAAATCTGATCTACACATCCTCTTCCCTTCCTAAAGCCTCCCTGCTCGTCGCCTATCCATTTCTCCGTTCTCACTCTCACTCTCTCAATCACTTCCCTACTGTATACCTTCCCTACTACGCTTAGAAGACATATTCCTCGGTGGTTACCACACACTCCTCTTTCCCCTTTGCCCTTATATAGGGGGACTATTATGCCAGTCTTCCAGTCATCGGGTGCACTCCCCTTCTCCCATGCTAGTTTGCACATTTTCCATACCCATTCTATCACTATCTCACCACCATACCTCAACATTTCCCCACACACTCCATCTGTTCCTGGTGCTTTCCCCAACTTCACTCTTTTCATGGCTTCCCACACTTCTGACCTGATCCCCACCTCCTCCTCCACTACTTCTCTTCTTCTCCCTCCCATACCATATCCAGCTATGTTTGCTGGCTCTTCATTCCTTTCATTTAGCAACTCACTGAAGTACTCCCTCCATCTTTCGACTCTCTCTTGCTTCTCGGCTAGCATTCTCCCATTCTTATCTTTCACACCCTTACTGTTTCCCTTGCTCCCTTCCCTAACTTTCTTGACTTCTTTCCAGAACAGTTTCTTACTCTCCCTCCATTTTACACTCAGATTCCTTCCAAATTCCTCATCTACTCTTCTCTTACTTTCCTTCACTACTCTCTTCACCACCCTCTTACTCTCCACGTACCTCGCTCGTTTCTGTCTCTCGGAATCTTCATTCCCTCTACTACCCAACCACTCTCTATATGCTTTCTTCTTTTCTTCCACAGCTATTCTTACCTCTTCTGTCCACCATGCTGTACCTTTCACTCCCCTCCCTCTTCTCCTCACTCCACACACCTCCTCACATGCTGCACATATCTCATCCTTAAACACCTTGCTCATCTCCTCCACTTCCTCCATAACTTCCAGGTCGAACCCACCTAGTCGTCTTTCCACTGCTCTCCTGTACTCCTCCCTGACTTCCTCCTCCTGCAACCTCTCCACCCTCCTCACCATTCCACCCTCCTCTCGCCTCCCTCCCGCTCTCGTCACCCACTTAAATTAAATATAATTGCCTGGCTAATTAACCAATTAAGGGGAGACGGTCGTTTTTCTGGTCCCCTTTCTCCCTCGTGTTTAGTCCCATTATGTATTAGATTTTTATACATTCGGCCCATTTGTTTGGCGATTTTAAGACCTTTCGTCCCATTTCGTTATAAATTTTAAGACCTATCGTGCTATTTAGGTGTCGATTTTTTCCTGGCGAGTGATAGCGAGCCTGTAATTGTAAGAGGAACCTAAAAAACTACAAATCTATCTTGAGGGGGTGTCTAGGGGATGTGTTTATAAGTGTGAGGGGTGTCTAGCGAGGAAACTGTCTAGGGGATGTGTTTATAAGTGTGAGGGGTGTCTAGCGAGGAAACTGTCTAGGGGATGTGTTTATAAGTGTGAGGGGTGTCTAGCGAGGAAACTGTCTAGGGGATGTGTTTATAAGTGTGAGGGGTGTCTAGCGAGGAAACTGTCTAGGGGATGTGTTTATAAGTGTGAGGGGTGTCTAGCGAGGAAACTGTCTAGGGGATGTGTTTATAAGTGTGAGGGGTGTCTAGCGAGGAAACTGTCTAGAGGATGTGTTTATAAGTGTGAGGGGTGTCTAGCGAGGAAACTGTCTAGGGGATGTGTTTATAAGTGTGAGGGGTGTCTAGCGAGGAAACTGTCTAGGGGATGTGTTATAAGTGTGAGGGGTGTCTAGCGAGGAAACTGTCTAGGGGATGTGTTTATAAGTGTGAGGGGTGTCTAGCGAGGAAACTGTCTAGGGGATGTGTTTATAAGTGTGAGGGGTGTCTAGCGAGGAAACTGTCTAGGGGATGTGTTTATAAGTGTGAGGGGTGTCTAGCGAGGAAACTGTCTAGGGGATGTGTTTATAAGTGTGAGGGGTGTCTAGCGAGGAAACTGTCTAGGGGATGTGTTTATAAGTGTGAGGGGTGTCTAGCGAGGAAACTGTCTAGGGGATGTGTTTATAAGTGTGAGGGGTGTCTAGCGAGGAAACTGTCTAGGGGATGTGTTTATAAGTGTGAGGGGTGTCTAGCGAGGAAACTGTCTAGGGGATGTGTTTATAAGTGTGAGGGGTGTCTAGCGAGGAAACTGTCTAGGGGATGTGTTTATAAGTGTGAGGGGTGTCTAGCGAGGAAACTGTCTAGGGGATGTGTTTATAAGTGTGAGGGGTGTCTAGCGAGGAAACTGTCTATGGGGATGTGTTTATAAGTGTGAGGGGTGTCTAGCGAGGAAACTGTCTAGGGGATGTGTTTATAAGTGTGAGGGGTGTCTAGCGAGGAAACTGCCGTAAGAATTTACGAATGAATGAATTTAAAGGCCCAAAAAACAGTCAAGTGTCCCCTTAATTTTACAACAAATACAGCGCTAACCCTACTTGGTCAGAAGGGGGTCTTTTCGTTCCACTAGCTTGGTGATCTAAAGATGCTTCACTCCATAAGTTTGGAAATTATATGACGCTTCACCCCATCCAGGTCTTGATTATGTTCTTGGCGAGCGATAGCTAGTCAATAACGTAGAAGAAATTGGCCATCTTCCAGGACATTTTCTTATCGAAAAATGTATATATTTACCTTGAAGGGGGTCTGGCCCTGGCAATCTGGGTGAACATTTGATTTAATTTGAATGATGTCTGGGAAGGCGTGTTTGTTAAGGGAACCCACCTCGCTTGTTTTATCTTTCTCTCCTTCTCTCTTTGGCTTGTATCCATTCGGCCCCATTCATTCTACTGTTTTAAGACGTTTACCCCATCCAGGTGTCAATATTTTCCTGGCGAGCGGTAGCGAGCCAGCATATTTATATGTTTGTTTTGATAGCAAGCTAAATGTGTACATTTTTCTGCATACAATGCTGGCTCGCTATCGCTCGCCAGGAAAAAATCGACACCAGGATGGGGATAAACGTCTTAAAACAGTTGGCTGAATGGGGCCGAATACATACAAGCCAGAGAAAGAGAGAAAAAGGAGAGAAAGATAAAAAAAAAAAGCCGGTGACCCCCCTTTAACCTAGAAGTAAATAATACAACAAAGGGGGGATGGTTCACTTTTCGGCCGATTTTTGCATGTATTCATTATTTTTCTAGTTTCCTCCCTAGACCTCCATCAAAAAAACAAAAAAAACAACAACATCCATTAGATCCCCCTTCTAGATTAATTTGTACATTTTTCGGTAGAAAAATTTCCCGGCCGAAGGCCGGTTCATCCAACATTACAGGCTCACTATCGTTCGCCAGGGAAAAAATCGACACCTAAATAGCACGAAAGGTCTATATATTGACGAAGAAATGGGGCGAAAGGTCTTAAAATCGACTAACTAATGGGGCAAACATCTTAACATCTGAAAACTAATGGGGCTAAACATGAGGGAGAAAGTGGTCCAGAAAACCGGCCCATCCCCCCTCAAGCTAAACTTTTTATTTATTTTTATTTTTTTCCTGTATACTTCCTCGCGGTGAAACTAAATTACCGGTACCTTATTTAATTTCCTACGAGAGCGAGAGAGAGAGAGAGAGAGAGAGAGAGAGAGAGAGAGAGAGAGAGGACAGTCCCTAAATACGAAATTTCTCATAAAATCAGTTAATGTATTTATAATGAAAGTATAATATTATGGACTGTTCTTTAATGAAGGTAATCTAAGAAATCCTCTACCAAGTGTTCAAATATACAGGCCTAAAACTATCAACGTACAGCCAAAATCAAAAGTCCGACGAAAACCTTAACACCTTCAGCACCATCACGCCTTTTGACCTTGGATTGTGGCTAAAAATAGATGATTCTGTGCAGTTTACGAAGGACCTATGTTACTACGAGGGTTTATAGAGGTCGTATTTACACATTCAAATCGCATAGGTAGATTACAAACGAAAGAAAATCCTCCAATGATAACCAGAATATGATGTAAGCTACGTAATGGTGGTGAAGAGGTTAATGGTAATGGGAGTGAAATCCAAGGAGAGGGACCGACACTTCTACGACTTGAAAACAAAATAGTATTACTGTAGTGACTTGATATTAGAAACCCACGAGGACTGTCCAAGAAAAGTGACAGTAACTTAAAATTCCACACTTTATGAGCAAGTTGTCAGTGAGCTATCGGTTGTGAGTGTACATAAAAACTATACATTTAGACAAGTATACCTAGATATTGTACAGAATATCGAACTTATAGACCAAATCATTCTCAACAATAATTCTCAAATATCCAGTTCTAGTTCTGTCAATGTAGAAGACTAGGAAACAAATAGGCTAAATACCGGTATCTGTCTTAACTCATCGTTTCTCATTTCAGTAGTAACGAATATCTCTGCAGTTACCTTCCTACCTAACGCTGTTAGGGAGGTATCGCACAAAAGCTTTTACCTTCAATTTTCGATGGCCATTTGTTTTTCGGTCAACATTTCTTGGATATTTCTCATTGATTTTGAAATATAACTGGATAGATAAACTTAAGGCAACAGAATGTTGATAATAGTTTAGCTACTATACGCTGTCAGACCAGATGTTCCGATAACAGTGGAGAGAAAACGCGCTCGTGTGATGCCGGCTTTACCGTGGTGTGAGTTCCGGTGACGCTAATAACTGGATGGGGGGGGGGGGGGGGGGTTGACTGACGCAGACATTTAGAACATCCCCTCCCCCTCCCTCCCGTTCCTTCTCCCCACACACAAATAAACACGAACGTCGTAGGCACGCGAGGGAAGTCACTCATGGGCACACACAAGTCAGTCGTGCGCGGATTATTCAAGTACATTGGAGTTTGTATTTTATGTTAAAGAACGGGGTGTTACTTATTGCTCTTTCATCTAGTTCTGCTTATTGCAAATGTAAAACAGTAAATGTTTATACTCTGCTAAAGTTGCACGAATTATCATTAATATTTCTCTTTCATATAGTCCTTGTTGCTAATATAAACCCGTAAAATAGCATAATCTATTACAGTCTCACGTAAACCTTTTAAACTACAGTGTATGCTTTTGAAATTTTCGTAATCATTCAAGTTCTAACGTAACTTAACCCTTACAGTACCGGTGCCGTCCTTTTAACTTTATTCTGGCTAGTATTAGACGATTTTAGTCAGTTTAAAAAGGGCCTCCAGAAATTAACAGGCTTCGCACTATATCACTTAACCCTTTTTACTACCACTGATCCTTCTTAAACACTATCACTTAACCCTTTTTACTACCACTGATCCTTCTTAAACACTATCACTTAACCCTTTTTACTACCACTGATCCTTCTTAAACTATATCACTTAACCCTTTTTACTACCACTGATCCTTCTTAAACACTATCACTTAACCCTTTTTACTACCACTGATCCTTCTTAACACTATCACTTAACCCTTTTTACTACCACTGATCCTTCTTAAACACTATCACTTAACCCTTTTTACTACCACTGATCCTTCTTAAACTATATCACTTAACCCTTTTTACTACCACTGATCCTTCTTAAACTATATCACTTAACCCTTTTTACTACCACTAATCCTTCTTAAACACTATCACTTAACCCTTTTTACTACCACTGATCCTTCTTAAACACTATCACTTAACCCTTTTTACTACCACTGATCCTTCTTAAACTATATCACTTAACCCTTTTTACTACCACAGATCCTTCTTAAACTATATCACTTAACCCTTTTTACTACCACTGATCCTTCTTAAACTATATCACTTAACCCTTTTTACTACCACTGATCCTTCTTATACTGTATCACTTAACCCTTTTTACTACCACTGATCCTTCTTAAACACTATCACTTAACCCTTTTTACTACCACTGATCCTTCTTAAACACTATCACTTAACCCTTTTTACTACCACTGATCCTTCTTAAACACTATCACTTAACCCTTTTTACTACCACTGATCCTTCTTAAACTAAATATAGCTAGAATAAAATTACGAAGACGTCGCCGGTACAGAAAAGGGGCTAAGGGGGGATGGGCGTATTTATTGGCTCATTTGTATATATTTGTTCATGTTTTTAGTTTCCTACATAGACCTCCATCAAGCTTTAAAAAACACCCCTACGACCATCCTTCAAGATTAATTTGTACAGTTTTCGATAGAAAAATGTCTCGCTATCGCTCGTCAGGATAAAATCGACACCTAAATGACACGAACAGTCTTGATATTGACAAAGAAGTGGGTTGAAACGTCTTAAAACCGCCAAACTAATGAGCCGAACGTCATAACATCTGAAAACTAATGAGGCTAAACATGCGGAACAAGGGGAACCATAAAAACGATCCTTCCCCCCCCCCCCCCCCATAGCACTGAAACGGCCAACGCGTGAAAGTGTTGCAGGTAAGAAAGAGTGAATGGCGAGGCCCTAAATAATATAATGGTGGAGTGTTGAAAGTGAACGGATCCACCAAAACTCTCACCGCTCTCCAGCGTATTATACAAGTCCTAAGGGGGGTGACTTGCTTTTTGTTAGTTCTCTCCTTTTCTCTCTTTCTCTGGCTTGTATCCATTCGGCCCCATTCAGCCAACTATTTTAAGACGTTTATCCCCATCTAGGTGTCGATTTCTTCCTGGCGAGCGATAGCGAGCCAGCATTATATGAAGAAATCCGGCTTCGCCGGAGACATTTTTCTATCGAAAAATGTACAAATTTAGCCTGCTGTTAAACAAAAATAAAAAATATGCTGGCTCGCTACCGCTCACCAGTAAAAAATTGACACCTGGATGGGGATAAACGTCTTAAAACAGTAGGCTGAATGGGGCCAAATGGATACAAGCCAGAGAAAGATAGAAAAGGACATAACAAAACAGGTCACCCCCCTTAAGAGGGGAAGGGTTTATTGATTTGTCGATATATTTATGTATTAATTATTTAACTTTAGTTTGTTTCCATCAAGCTTAAACAAACATCCTAAAGATCCCCCTTCTAGATAAAGGTGTACATTTGTCGATAGAAAAATGTCCAGGACCTCCTTAATTACAGGTTCGCTATCGCTCGCCAGGAATAAAATCGCCACTTAAATAGCACGAAAAGTCTTTATATTGACAAAGAAATGGGGCGAAAGATCTTAAAATCGCCATACCAATGGGCCGAACGTCTTAAAATCTGAAAACTAATGAGGCTAAGCATGAGGGAGAAGGGAGTCAAGAACACCCAACACTCCCGCCTTAAAGTGCAAGTACCACACCAACAAGGCAACGCTGCCAATAGAATCTGGCGGTAACATTTGGGTGGATTCCTACTACTACTGTACAGCGTATATACACGGGTTGCTATAATTATAGTCTATTGTGTTCCAGCTGATACTAAATTGCTATATCTTCATCTTAAATTGCTATATCTTCATCTTAAATTGCTATATCTTCATCTTAAATTGCTATATCTTCATCTTAAATTGCTATATCTTCATTCGTTCGACATGACCATACCAGCTCAGCACCCTTCTGTCCACTCTGGCTGACAAATGTTCTTGCTGCCCCACTCTCCTACGTATCTCTTCATTCCTCAATGTCTCTACGAGTAACTCCACACATACTCCTCAAGCAGCTCATCTCCATCACATCCAGCCCTCTTTTCTCCTTTTTCTTCAGAGCCCATGCCTCAGCCCCATACATCACTGTTGGCACAACAATTCCTTGATACAGTGCACTTTTTACTTTCACTCCGAGATTTCTCGTCTTCCACATACTTCCCATTGCTCCGAAAACCTTCCTTCCTTCACACACTCTCTATTTTACCTCCATTTCCATACCTCCACTCCTGCTTATCGTTCCTCCTAGATATTTAAAACACTCTACTTGTTCCAATATTTCCCCATCCAGCCTCACATCTAGATTCACCCTATGCTCTCCCCTATTGCACACCATTACTTTACTTTTATTGACGTTCACCTTCAGTTTCCTCCTTCCACAAACCACACCAAACTCTTTGACTACCCGCTGCAGTTTCTCATCAGAACTAATGGGACAAATATCTTAAAATTTCAAATTAATGGGGTTAAACATGAAGGATAAGTTGTTCCAGATACCCCCCCCCCCCCCCTTTAATTAACCCCTTGAGGATCATGACGCATTTTGACAGTTTATTCTGGCTATCATTAGACAATTTTATTCAGATTAGGAAGGATCTGTGGCAGTTAAAGCGGTAAAGACTATCTCAATTTACACCCCTGAATTCCATACACCCTTCCTAATCTAAAAAATATGTCTAGTAATAACCCGAAATATGAAAGAAGTGCGTCATAGATCCTCAAAGGGTTAAGGCTTATGTACAGTTGGCCAAATAAGTGATGTCGTGGCACCAAGCATATTTCAATCAATAATTATTGGTATCAGCGCTAGCTAAGGTTTAAATCATCGTTCAGAGTGAGATATACAACCATGTTCCTATCTTTACCCATCCTATTCAACATTTGACAGACATTAACCCTCTCAGGCTCCTATGACGCATTTCATTTATATTTTCTGGCTATTATTTGACTATTTTATTCAGATTCGGAAGGGTATATGAAAGTGAAAGGGTTAATAGAGATAGTCTTTACCCTTTTAAATTCCACAGATCGTTCCTAAGCTGTCTAAAACCGTCTAATTATAGCCAGAATAAACTGTCAAAATGCGTCAAGAGCCTGAAGGGGTTAATAAAGCACACGGCGAGCCAAACGTAATGACAGCGGCAACACGACTTATTTGGTCAACTGTACAGACACTTATAACATTTCGTGGACCCCCTGATACCTTACCTTTGGATACCTTTAGATGTGTTCGCCGCTCTTCTAGCGGCACCAAGGAGCGCGACGCCCCTCGTTATGGGTGGTGATTTGGTGCAGTAGACTGTTTGAAGCGACAGCTCGCTCGCTTGCGAGGATGGGCTCGTCTGGCACTTTTTGCAGTTCGACATCTAGGGCTCTCTTGAAGTTGTCTAACGAGATGTCCCTCATGTCTCTTACTCGCCGTGGGAGTTTGTTGAAGAGACGTGGGCCTCTGTGTGATAACCAGCCCTCTCCCAGAGAGCCCATAGCACCCCTGTTATTCATCCGGGGGATTTCGCATTCCCAGCCTCTCCTATCACTGAATTGCATGACTATCGGAGTATGTAGGTTTGGTACTAAACCCTCTGCGATTTTCCACGTGTATATTATTAGGTAACGTTCTCTTCTACGTTCCAGTAAGTACAGATTCAGTGCTCTTAAACGCTCCCAATAGTGTAGATGTTTTATCGAACTTATATGCGAAGTGAAATTTCTTTGTACACTCTCTACGTCATTTATTTCACCTGCTTTGTATGGGGATGTTAATACGCTACTGTATTCAAGCCGCGGTAGCACTAGAGATTTGAAGAGCGTTATCATAGGCAATTCACCGCGTGTTTTAAAAGTACGCAGAATCCAACCCGTTAGACGTTTCGCAGCCGCCACTTTGACCTGGTTATGTACTTTGAAACCCATATTTTCAGACATTAATACCCCAAGGTCTTTCACACTGTCTTTCCGTTCTATTATGTAGTTAGTTTCTGTTAAGTAATTTGTAATTTCTTTAACACCATTATTATCTCCGTACCGTATTAATTGGAATTTTTCCTCATTGAACTGCATGTTGTTTTCCCTGGTCCACTGGAACACTATATTCATGTCTTCCTGCAGTCGGCCCGTGTCCTCTTGTGTGTTTACTATCTTGCTATCTTGATGTTCTTCTTTATGCAATTATAACTCTCTGGATTGATTTTTGCATGGAGCTTGCTTTTCAATAAGTAGTATATAAAGTTTTGTAGTTGATTAGAATGTAAAACTTGCAAACTAAACAAACCAAAACTGGGACAAAGACAAAATAACTAATCAAAATCGCTATGTGGAAACAACGTTTACTAAAAATAAAATTTATGAAATAAAAGAACACAATCCACCACATCGGGTGTACATTACTACATGCTGAGCAAGTTAATCTGTTTCCCAAGCAAACTAATTGCACACATAACAACGCACTATCGTCACGTTCAAGGAATTACCGGTAGTCAGTAAAGGCAATAATTGTATTCATAAATTCGTTTCCAGAGATATACTTCCATGATTAGAAATAGGTGAGGTCCACGAATGTTTATGAGTGACTGTACGGTCGCGCTAATAAGTGATGTCTCGGCACCAAGTATGTTTTGATCAATAATTGGTATCAGCAATATCTAACCTTCATTTCTTCATATCGAGTGAAATATACACACATGTTCCTATACTTACTCACCCTATTCAACATCTGACAGACAATAATACAGCACAGAGCTAGCCAAACGTAATGACAGCTAGGACATGACTTATTAGCGCGACTGTACCAGGTGCCTCAAACTGTGCAGCTTAGCATGGGTTATCGCATGCCTGTAGAAGTCACTGAGTCATGCAGGAAACGTTTGGCTTGTGTTTGGAATTCTTGCATCACATCCTGCCTCTTATTATTTGGTGATTTGTGACATGCATCGCTATGTACAGTCGCGCTAATAAGTCATGTCTCAGCTGTCCTTACATTTGGCTCGCTCTGTACTGTATTTATGTCTGTCAGATGTTGAATAGGGTAGGTACGTGTAGGAACCTGTTTGTATATTTCACTCGATATGAAGACATGAAGCTTAGATATTGCTGACACCAATTATTATTGATCAAAACATACTGGGTGCCGAGACATCACTTATTAGCGCGACTGTACAGTTACTCACACAAGTTCTGTTCCTCTCCGTGATCTTATACATGGAAATATAATACCGGTACTCATGATTGAACTACGAGTGTAGTTTCTTATGCAGTGGTTAACTCATATGATTAGTCAACTGATAATGCAAAGAAACCACACTCGCAATTCGTTCACACTATTTTACTTGCATACATAAGATCACGACGAGGAACAGAATTTATGTGGCCAACTGTACATCCGACTAGATTTCCAGCTGGCCCAGTGTTACTTGTATTTATGTTATTTAAGATTATTTAAGATATTTTAAGAACAATGATAAACAAAACATTCAAAATTAATCTAACCATTGTGGGTTTTTTCTGTTTTTACTCATATCTATCTTAAGGGGGGTGACCTGCTTTTTTGCTCTCCTGTTCTCTCTTTCTCTGGCTTGTATCCATTCGGCCCCATTCAGCCTACTGTTTTAAGACGTTTATCCCCATCCAGGTGTCAATTTTGTACTGGTGAGAGGTAGCGAGCCAGCTTATTTTTAAAATGGTTTTGACAACAGGCTAAATTTGTAAATTTTTCGATAGAAAAATTTCTCCGGCGAAGCCGGATTTCATTATATAATGCTGGCTCGCTATCGCTCGCCAGGAAGAAATAGACACCTAGATGGGAATAAACGTCTTAAAATAGTTGGCTGAAAGGGGCCGAATGGATACAAGCCAGAGAAAGAGATAAAAGGAGATAAATAAAAAAAAAAAAACAGGTTACCCCCCTTAACCCCTTCAGTACCATGACACCTTTTTACCTTTCATACTGGCTAAAATGTGATGGTTTTATGCAGTTTAAGAAGGACCTATGTCACTAAGTGGGTTTATGGAGATCGTATATACCCATTTGAATCCTAGAGGTAGATTGTAAACTAAAGAAAATCGTCTAATAGTAACCAGAATATGATGAAAGTTACGTGATGGTGGTGAAGGGGTGAAATAATGGCTGCTAATATATAGCGTCCAGTAATTAGCCATAATATCTGCACACCCATGGGGATCGGTATCGAACCCAAGCGAGACCATCCAATGTTCTGTTATATCCCAGAGGCTTAAGGGGGTACCTTACCTTTTGATACCTTTTGATGTGTTCGCCACTCTTCTAACGGCACCAAGGAGCGCGACGCCCCTAGTTATGGGTGGTGATCTGGTGCAGTAGACTGTTTGAAGCGACAGCTCGCTCCCTTGCGAGGATGGGCTCGTCTGGCACTTTTTGCAGTTCGACATCTAGGGCTCTCTTGAAGTTGTCCAACGAGATGTCCCTCATGTCTCTTACTCGCCGTGGGAGTTTGTTGAAGAGACGTGGGCCTCTGTGTGATAACCAGCCCTCTCGCAGAGAGCCCATAGCACCCCTGTTATTCATCCGGGGGATTTCGCATTCCCAGCCTCTCCTATCACTGAATTTCATGACTATCGGAGTATGTAGGTTTGGTACTAAACCCTCTGCGATTTTCCACGTGTATATTATTAGGTAACGTTCTCTTCTACGTTCCAGTGAGTACAGATTCAGTGCTCTTAAACGCTCCCAATAGTGTAGATGTTTTATCGAACTTATATGCGAAGTGAAATTTCTTTGTACTCGCTTTTTGTGGACCCCCTTCACCCTCATGTTTAGCATATTAGTTTTGAGGTTTTAAGACGTTTTTTCATTAGTTTGGCGATTTTGATACCTTTCGCCCCATTTCTTTGTTAATATTTAGACCTTTCGTGCCATTTAGGTGTCGAATTTTTCCTGGCGAGCAGGAGCGAGCCTGTAATTTTAGAAGGAACCGGCCTTCGGCCGTGAAATTTTTCTACCGACAAATGCACAAATTAATCTTGAAAGGGGGTCTAGGGGCTATTTTACTTAGCTTGATGGAGGTCTAGCGAGGAAACTCAAACATAAATATATGAATAATATATAGCCGAAAAACCAAGCACTAGGCTACCCCTTAACAAAATTGGCTTTATAGATTTAAAGACTCAAATGGGTGTGCAAGTATTACGGTTCATGACTGTACTGTACGTGGTGAAACCTGCCCTTATGGTCCGAAATGTGGCACCATGTATAATATCCAGCTTGACTTATCATGGGATTTCCTTGGTAGGGTTAAGGTTTTGCTTGTGGGGAAGTTTTGTTTTTTACCTGGGTTCCCTTCCCAGTCATGTTTAGGCCCGTTAGTTTTGAGATTTAAAGATGTTTGCCCCATTAGTTTGCCGATTTTCAGACCTTGCACCCCATTTCCTTGTCAATGTTAACACCTTTCGTGCCATTTAGGTGTCGATATTATTTTGGTGAGAGATAGCGAGCCTTTAATTAAGGAGGAACCGACCTTTGGCCGATAAATTTTCTAATGAAAAATGCACAAATATATCACGATTTTTTTTTTTTTTTTTTTTTTTTTTTTTTTGCTTGATAGAGGTGTATGGAGCAAAACAAAAAAATACTAATACACAAAATATATATTTATGGGGCCCACTGACAAAAAAAAAAATACTAGTTATGGTATTTCATAATTAAACTCAGTGCAATTTGATAAATAAGCCCATATTATGTATTCATATTATAGTCGATAGTTATAATTTAATGGCAGATTATTTCAGCGTAGACAACTTAAGGGGAGGCAGACCGTTTTTCTGGACCCCCTTCTCCCTAATGTTTAGCCCCACTAGTTTTGAGATTATAAGACGTTCGGCCCATTAGTTTGGCGATGTTAACACCTTTCGCCCCATTTCGTCGTCAATTTTAAGACCTTTCGTGCCATTTAGGTGTCGATTATTTCCTGGCGAGCGATAGGAGCCTGCAATTTTAAGAGGAACCGGCCTTCGGCCGGGATATTTTTCTACCGAAAAATGTACAAATTTATCTTGAAGGGGGGTCTACGGGGTGTTTTTCTAAGCTTGATGGAGGTCTAGGGAGGAAACTAAAAAAATATGAATAAATGAATTAATAGACCAAACAAACGGTCTGCCTCCCCTTAATGGCAACAACTCCATTACATTCTTTTACAACCCTGAGATCACATCCACTTGGCTAATGACCAAAGTGACACTTTTACTGTATCTTGCAACAGCTAACTTGATCGAAATCGTGACCCCCCTAAACTTCATATACGGTAACTCAAAAACAAGGAGAGCAAACGAATTGACATGTCTATCATTTGGGAAGAGTCGACCAGAAAATACATGAGGATATACACAGCTTATATGCTCTAGCCCCTTTTAAGTTACTAGAAGGTTAGGAATACAAATGACTATCTAGGTCGCTAACACCGAGTATAGTTGTAGTAGTGGTGTAAATCAAGTTGAAGAGCTTAGGTTAAACATTAGTAGAAGTATAGCAGGCTGTTGAGTAAGGGGATATTTCGACCTGGAGGATTTTTTTCTGGACCCCTTTCTCCCTCATGTTTAGCCCCATTGCTTTTGAGATTTTAAGACGTTCGCCCCATAGTTTGGCGATTTTAAGAACCCTCGCCCCATTTCTGTCAATTTTAAGAATAATTCGCGCTATTTATGTGTCGATGTTTTCCTGGCGAGCGATAGCGAGCCTGTAATTTAAGGGGAACCGGCCTTCGGCCGGGACATTTTTCTACCAAAAAATTTACAAATTTATCTTGAAAGGGGATCTAAGGGGAGTAAATTTAAGCTTGATGGAAGTCTAGGGAATCAACTAAAAACCTGCCCTTAAAGAAACAAGTACACACGAACGTATAACAGAATAGAACACTTTTCCTAGACTCTACTTAAACGTGTTTGTAAGCTAATTACCGTATTCTAGCTCTTAGAAAATTGACAGCAAAGTTGCAATTACTGTCGAAAGTTATCCTAGAGCACAAGTACCGTATTCGGTGAAAATTGGCCAACAATAAATAAGTTATGTCTAATCAAGACACATACACACAGACAGGGCAGATTTGTTTGGTATTTTCTTCGTAAAAATACTGACTACACACTCAGTACACAGCTGTATTTAGCGTTGAAAGGCACCACAGAAGTTCCCATTAAATATTCGGACAACAATAGCGCGTTCTCCCTTTCAAGATGCTTCACACAAGATAAATCTGGTAGGGGTAAAACGGTCTTGGTCTATTACAAGCCCAGAATAACAAACATTCGCCAGTTCTGTCTTTGCTCCAGCCTAGAGACCTTCAAGTAACATACCCCGTCTCATTCATGTTTAGCCCCGTTAACTTTTGAGATTTTAAGACGTTGACCCCATTTTTCTACCGAAAAATGTACAAATATATCTCGAAGGGAGTGTTTTTTAAAGTTTGGTGGAGGTCCAGCGAGGAAACTAAAAAGTAAATATATAAATAGACCAACAAAATAAACCCCATCCCCTTCAACTAGTATCACCCGGGCGTGTTTACCTGTAATCTTCTTTGGCTATACTGGTCTGCTAGAATTAATATTAACCCCTTCTTTACCGGCGACGTCTGGTTACTATTAGACGATTTTATTCAGCTTAAAAGGGTCCTCCAGCAACTAACAGACTTCGAACTACCTCCCTTAACCCTCATTACTACTACAGATTCTTCTTAAGCTGGCCAAAATAAAGCAAGAATATACTAATAAGACGTTGCCGGTACAGAAGGGGTAAAGGTTGCATACAGAATCAACTACCCAAAATATCCTAGCGCAAGTAAGTTTTTAGCTGCCAATGAAAAGTACCATAGACATAATGACGACTAAATGATCATGGCCTTCGATAACGGACCGTAAAAGTTCAAGTGTGATCCCCCTCTTATGCTGTTCAACCTCACCCACACACACACCTCACACCTACACACACACACACACACACACACACACACACATTTCTTCTCTCTCTCTCACACACACATGCGCATCTTCTTTCTCTAACTCTCTCTCCACACACTCCATCACTCACACACACACACACACACATCCTCTATCCCTCACATACACACACTCTCTCTCTCACACACACTCACATCCTCTCTCACACACACACTCACATCCTCTCTCACACATACACTCACATCCCCTCTCACACACACACTCACATCCTCTCACACACACACTCATCTCTCTCTCACACACACACTCACATCCTCTCTCACACACACACTCACATCCTCTCTCACACACACACACTCACATCCTCTCTCACACATACACTCACATCCCCTCTCACCACTCACATCCTCTCTCACACACACACTCACATCCTCTCTCACACACACACTCACATCCTCTCTCACACATACACTCACATCCTCTCTCTCACACACACTCACATCCTCTCTCACACATACACTCACACCCCTCTCACACACACACTCACATCCTCTCTCACACACACACTCACATCCTCTCTCACACACACACTCACATCCCTCTCTCACACATACACTCACATCCCCTCTCACACACACACTCACATCCTCTCTCACACATACACTCACATCCCCTCTCACACACACACTCACATCCTCTCTCACACACACACTCACATCCCCTCTCACACACACACTCACATCCTCTCTCACACATACACTCACATCCCCTCTCACACACACACTCACATCCTGTCTCACACACACACTCACATCCTCTCTCACACACACACTCACATCCCATCTCACACATACACTCACATCTCTCTCACACACACACTCACATCCCCTCTCACACACACACTCACATCCTCTCACACACACACACACACATCCTCTCTCACACATACACTCAC
>JBAKBP010036715.1:0-18107 GCA_037953745.1 Lithodes maja | reverse complement strand
GTGGTACCGTGGAGTCTACTTGCTGGTGCTGGGTACTGGAGTGGATGTGCAATATGATGATGCCGGTGTGAGTACTTTGGGTAATTGTTATTGCATTATACTGATAGCCAGGGTGTTGTAATAATGTTGGTGATGTAATGGCTCACGTGTAATTAATGACATGTGAACCTCCTGTAATAGTCGGCACTGTAGTCTATTTCAGTGCACCTGGCGCAAAATGTATTCCCACAGCAGCTGTTCTCTTGGTGAGACCTAATGGGAGAATATGAAATTACTATGTTTATCTATCATATTTATGGCAAGAATATATAATTAACACCATATATCTCTACTTACTTTTGTAATAGCCGAGTTATCAGTCTAGGCACATGTCAATTAAGACTCACCTGGATAAAATAGACTACGGTGCCGGTAACGTATATAACAGCTGGTACAGTACGGTACCAATACGGTACTTAAGGGCAAATTTGTATATTTATTTTTATAAAGGCTATGTATTTATTATTGTCTTTAGTTTCCTCCCAAGACCTCCATCAAGTTTAAAAAATACCCCCAAGACCCGCCATCGAGAAAAAATTGTACATTTCTGGGTAGAAAGTTGTACTGGCTGAAGGCCAGTTCCTCCTAAATTACAGGCTTGCTATCGCTCGCCAGCAAAAGTTCGTCACCTAAAAAGCACACATGGTCTTAAGATCGCCAAACTTATGAGCGAACGTCATATAAAGTGAAATCTAATGAGTATAAGTTCAATAAAAAAAAAAAATCCCCTTAATGATAAAGTTGAGACAGTGAACATGATTTAAGTTATGTACTCATTAGATTTGAAATTATAAGACTATTTTGGACCACTGATGGTTGATTTACTGAACGCCACTAGTTATCGTTCACTGTCTTTTTATAGCGTCAAGAGTTGTTTAGGTATTATTCCTTTCAGTACCGGTGCCGTCCTTTTAACTTTATTCTGGCTTCTACTAGAGTAACTAGACAATTGTATTCCGCTTAACAGGGGCCTCCAGCAATTAACAGGCTGCGGACTATCTCACATATTCCTGTTTACGACCACAGCTCCTTTTTAAACTGGTCAAAATAATCTAAATATAGCTAGAATAAAATATAAAATACGTCGCCGGTACAGAAGGGGTTAATGACCATAACTGTACCGGGTATATTATTGGTCTATAGTGCACCAATTGTATTAACCTGTTTAACCCGTTCAGTAACGCTCACGCACTTTTCATAGTGTTTGGCAGCTATTAGACGATTTTATTCAGTTTAGGAAGGACGTTTAGCAGTTCAAAGGTTGCAGACTATATACATTAATCCTTGTCACTACCATATATCCTGTTTAATCTGCATAAAATGGTCTATATGTACCTGCAACAAACCTGGAAGGACTTGGCCGGCACTGTAAGGGGTTAATGGTAATGAATGTACTACATTTCCGGCGATATATAAATATGTGATCCCATTAAAGCCAGTCACACCTCAGCGAATTGACGGAATCTGTTGGATGTGTCCGCGATAATACACTCACTGGATTACGGCACTCTACACCACCGCTACAATAGTTTTGTTTGTTTGTAATTGACGGAATCTGTTGGATGTGTCCGCGATAATACACTCACTGGATTACGGCACTCTACACCACCGCTACAATAGTTTTGTTTGTTTGTAATTGACGGAATCTGTTGGATGTGTCCGCGATAATACACTCACTGGATTACGGCACTCTACACCACCGCTACAATAGTTTTGTTTGTTTGTAATTGACGGAATCTGTTGGATGTGTCCGCGATAATACACTCACTGGATTACGGCACTCTACACCACCGCTACAATAGTTTTGTTTGTTTGTAATTGACGGAATCTGTTGGATGTGTCCGCGATAATACACTCACTGGATTACGGCACTCTACACCACCGCTACAATAGTTTTGTTTGTTTGTAATTGACGGAATCTGTTGGATGTGTCCGCGATAATACACTCACTGGATTACGGCACTCTACACCACCGCTACAATAGTTTTGTTTGTTTGTAATTGACGGAATCTGTTGGATGTGTCCGCGATAATACACTCACTGGATTACGGCACTCTACACCACCGCTACAATAGTTTTGTTTGTTTGTAATTGACGGAATCTGTTGGATGTGTCCGCGATAATACACTCACTGGATTACGGCACTCTACACCACCGCTACAATAGTTTTGTTTGTTTGTAATTGACGGAATCTGTTGGATGTGTCCGCGATAATACACTCACTGGATTACGGCACTCTACACCACCGCTACAATAGTTTTGTTTGTTTGTAATGAGACAACAACGAAGGGCGGTGCTCTCATCGGTGCCACTAGCAGAGTGGCGAACCCCACATAGGTAGACATAGGTATGTAGAGAGAGAAAAAGAGAGAGAGTGAGAGTGTGTGTGAGAGTGAGAGAGTGTGTGAGTGAGTATGCTACACATGTACGGTATATTATTTTGAAAGTCCATTATAGCAAACGAGCCAGCCAGACAAAAAAATGCCCCTGTGTTGGTGTAGGGACAGACAAATGTTGACCCACACCTACACAGTGTACAGTAAACGGGCTAACCATTTGTGTGTGTGTGTGTGTGTGTGTGTGTGTGTGTGTATATATATATATATATATATATATATGTGGTGTGTGTGTGTGTTGTGTGTTAGACCCCCACAGCTACAGTACATACAGATATCACCCCCACACACCTCTACAGTACAGTACAGTACAGTATACAGACAACGGTGGTAATCCTTTGGCATGAGTGTCGTTGGCAGTGATTGCCTCCGGGTCTATGCTCTTTAAGGCACATGTTGCACAGAACTCTTCCATTTTTGCCTCAGCCACACTGCACGCTCTCTGCTGGAACACTATTGGAGCATTACTGGTATTTAAGAGTGTATTGGAGGATATTTGGACATTATCGATATGGATTTACCGTTTCATTATGTATTTACGACACTTCTTGTTACCAGTACAGTACCGGTACTAGAAATGTAGCTCCCAGTACGTTTACCTTTGTTTTGTTTGGATTACAGAACTTTTATGTCTTATTGAAATGATTGCACTAGATTTTTATATTTCCTTTAGAATTTAGTCGACCGTACTTAATTTCCATTTTGACTTATCGGGACCATTAGAGTGCGTTCTTGTGTAAGTCGAGTTTAAATCATACCTACTGGATATTTGCCTGTTACCGTAGTAGTTTTATATTTATGATTACTTGTAACTTACATGTGTATATTGTATGGATAGCCTACCGTGATCTAAGTTTGTTGTGCACAGTAATTTGGATGCTCATTTGGGCACATGTTGCACCTCTGGCTTCACTTCTACCTCTGCCAACCTGCGCTCTGTCTGGTTGGAACTCCTTTTGGAACGTTATTATCCAGTTTGGGTGGCCGCTAGCTTACTTTTACCATTGTGTGTCCAGTTTGTGTGGCCGCTAGCTTACTTTTACCATTGTGTGTCCAGTTTGGGTGGCCGCTAGCTTACTTTTACCATTGTGTATCCAGTTTGGGTGTAGCCGCTAGCTTACTTTTACCATTGTGTATCCAGTTTGGGTGTAGCCGCTAGCTTACTTTTACCATTGTGTGTCCAGTTTGGGTAGCCGCTAGCTTACTTTTACCATTGTGTGTCCAGTTTGGGTGGCCGCTAGCTTACTTTTACCATTGTGTGTCCAGTTTGGGTAGCCGCTAGCTTACTTTTACCATTGTGTGTCCAGTTTGGGTGGCCGCTAGCTTACTTTTACCATTGTGTATCCAGTTTGGGTGTAGCCGCTAGCTTACTTTTACCATTGTGTGTCCAGTTTGGGTGGCCGCTAGCTTACTTTTACCATTGTGTGTCCAGTTTGGGTGTGGCCGCTAGCTTACTTTTACCATTGTGTGTCCAGTTTGGGTGGCCGCTAGCTTACTTTTACCATTGTGTGTCCAGTTTGGGTAGCCGCTAGCTTACTTTTACCATTGTGTGTCCAGTTTGGATGGCCGCTAGCTTACTTTTACCATTGTGTGTCCAGTTTGGGTGTGGCCGCTAGCTTACTTTTACCATTGTGTGTCCAGTTTGGGTGTGGCCGCTAGCTTACTTTTACCATTGTGTGTCCAGTTTGGGTGGCCGCTAGCTTACTTGTACCATTGTGTGTCCAGTTTGGGTGGCCGCTAGCTTACTTTTACCATTGTGTGTCCAGTTTGGGTGTGGCCGCTAGCTTACTTTTACCATTGTGTGTCCAGTTTGGGTAGCCGCTAGCTTACTTTTACCATTGTGTGTCCAGTTTGGGTGTGGCCGCTAGCTTACTTTTACCATTGTGTGTCCAGTTTGGATGGCCGCTAGCTTACTTTTACCATTGTGTGTCCAGTTTGGGTGTGGCCGCTAGCTTACTTTTACCATTGTGTGTCCAGTTTGGGTGTGGCGGCTAGCTTACTTTTACCATTGTGTGTCCAGTTTGGGTGGCCGCTAGCTTACTTTTACCATTGTGTGTCCAGTTTGGGTGGCCGCTAGCTTACTTTTACCATTGTGTGTCCAGTTTGGGTGTGGCCGCTAGCTTACTTTTACCATTGTGTGTCCAGTTTGGGTGTGGCCGCTAGCTTACTTTTACCATTGTGTGTCCAGTTTGGGTGTGGCCGCTAGCTTACTTTTACCATTGTGTGTCCAGTTTGGGTGGCCGCTAGCTTACTTTTACCATTGTGTGTCCAGTTTGGGTGGCCGCTAGCTTACTTTTACCATTGTGTGTCCAGTTTGGATGGCCGCTAGCTTACTTTTACCATTGTGTGTCCAGTTTGGGTGGCCGCTAGCTTACTTTTACCATTGTGTGTCCAGTTTGGGTGGCCGCTAGCTTACTTTTACCATTGTGTGTCCAGTTTGGGTGGCCGCTAGCTTACTTTTACCATTGTGTGTCCAGTTTGGGTGGCCGCTAGCTTACTTTTACCATTGTGTGTCCAGTTTGTGTTAGACTAGCTCTTTGTTCAATTGCAGTTGTATACGTTTATGCCCAAGTGTGAGTTAGTAGGCCTACCGTGGGTTCAGTTTGGGTTGTTTAAATATTTGTCTAGTTTATAATAGTGTATTGTTTATGTCCACGGTGAATATATTAGACTTTACTTATATTAACAATTTGGGTTAAGACTGTATCACACACCGCTTTTTCCCGCAACATTATATCTTCATCACTGGTCTGGCAGCTTATGAGGTCATCTTTTTAAATAATCTGTCACCTAACAATCTATCACGAGTCTAATTTTCAATACCAGTGCAAACATATTCCCAAAATGGTACGGTACCATAAAAATGCTGGCTATCAAATATTGACGATAGAAGCTCTCATGTGATACCGTCCCCCTTTAAGGGGAGGTTTGAAACTTGCTCCGTAGACCTCCATCAAACGTAAAAAATATACCCCCTTAGACCCCCATCGAGATTAATGTGTACATTTTTTGGTAGAAAATCGTACCGGCCGTAGGCCGGTTGGTTCCTCCGAAATTGCTGGCTTGCTATCGGTCCTCAGGAAAAAATAAAATTGTTCGCCAGGAAAATATCGACACCTCAACGACACGAACTATCTAAACAAAAGACAACGAATTTAAAGAAATGGGGCAAACGATCTAACAATCGCTAAACTAGCCTAATGGGGCGAACATCTGAAAATCTCAAAAAGGATGGGGCTAAACATGAGGGAAAAGGTGGTCCATGAAAAACCAACGTCCCCTTGAGTGTGCATTATATTATCCGTGATAGTTGTCGCCAGTGTTGTTGTTATAATGTACGGTGTATATCCAGGTTGGGTTACCGGTTCCTGCAGGTAAATGTGGTTGTAATGTATGTGTAATGGTTAAGGGAGCCCACCTCGCTTTTCTCTCTCTTTCTCTCCCTCTCTCTTTGGCTTGTATCCATTCAGCCCCATTCACCCTACTGTTTTAAGACGTTTACCCCCATCCAGGTGTCAATATTTTCCTGGCGAGCGGTAGCGAGCCAGCATATATATTTTTTGTTTTGACAGCAAGCTAAATTTGTACATTTTTCGATAGAAAAATGTCTCCGGCGAAGCCGGATTTCTCCATACAATGCTGGCTCGCTATCGCTCGCCAGGAAGAAATCTACACCTGGATGGGGATAAACGTCTTAACACAGTTGGCTGAATAAGGCGGAATGGATACAAGCCAGGGAAAGAGAGAAAAGAAGAGAGAGATAAAAAAAAAAAAAAAAAAAGCCGGTGACCGGGTATATACCGGTACGGGCCAGGCTCCTTGGTAGTGTTGTGTTGTAGTTTGGCAAGGCAAGTGTTATGGTTATGGTTCCATTGTGAGTAAGGTAGGCTAGAATGGTTAAGGTTTGGTGTAGTTATGTTACCCTTTGGTTGATGGATGCTGATATTCGAGGTACTTTATCAGGCCGTTTACTACAGTGTGTCACCGCTTTGATAAACAGGAAGTACTTTTTCGTCTTTGATTATTTTGTATTGTATTTTATGTATTATTTTGTATTGTATTTTATGTATTATTTTGTATTGTATTTTATGTATTATGGTTTTCTGTTCGCTTTCTAATACTCATGAATGACGCTTGACTTTAAAAGGTTTTACTAGCGTGTTATGGAGTTTTGTCGAATTTATGAAGGTGTAAAGGAATTTTGACTCCACCTGTGCAGTCAGAATTGATAGTTCGCCGAAATCCTTGAGGATAATACTGTAAATTTAAACTCTAGAGAGGGACCTAACCTTGACCATTCTAGGACATGAATAGGCCTATGCATATATAAAATTCTACTGACTTATATATATACAGGATGATTGGCAAGGAAAAATGATAGTACAGCAACTTAAATGTAAAAATAAAGAGTGACAGTACGGGAACTTTAATTAAATGATAGTACAGCAACTTAAATGTAAAAATAAAAAGTGACAGTACGGCAACTTTAATTAAATGATGGTACAGCAACTTAAATGTAAAAATAAAAAGTGACAGTACGGCAACTTTAATTAAATGATAGTACAGCAACTTAAATGTAAAAATAAAAAGTGACAGTACGGCAACTTTAATTAAATGATAGTACAGCAACTTAAATGTAAAAATAAAAAGTGACAGTACGGCAACTTTAATTAAATGATAGTACAGCAACTTAAATGTAAAAATAAAAAGTGACAGTACGGCAACTTTAATTAAATGATAGTACAGCAACTTAAATGTCAAAATAAAAAGTGACAGTACGGCAACTTTAATTAAATGATAGTACAGCAACTTAAATGTCAAAATAAAAAGTGACAGTACGGCAACTTTAATTAAATGATAGTACAGCAACTTAAATGTCAAAATAAAAAGTGACAGTACGGCAACTTTAATTAAATGATAGTACAGCAACTTAAATGTAAAAATAAAAAGAGACAGTACGGCAACTTTAATTAAATGATAGTACAGCAACTTAAATGTAAAAATAAAAAGTGACAGTACGGCAACTTTAATTAAATGATAGTACAGCAACTTAAATGTAAAAATAAAAAGTGACAGTACGGCAACTTTAATTAAATGATAGTACAGCAACTTAAATGTAAAAATAAAAAGTGACAGTACGGCAACTTTAATTAAATGATGGTACAGCAATTTAAATGTCAAAATAAAAAGTGACAGTACGGCAACTTTAATTGAATGATGGTACAGCAACTTAAATGTAAACATAAAAAGTGACAGTACGGCAACTTTAATTAAATGATAGTACAGCAACTTAAATGTCAAAATAAAAAGTGACAGTACGGCAGCTTTAATTAAATGATGGTACAGCAACTTAAATGTAAACATAAAAAGTGACAGTACGGCAACTTTAATTAAATGATAGTACAACAACTTAAATGTCAAAATAAAAAGTGACAGTACGGCAACTTTAATTAAATGATGGTACAGCAACTTAAATGTAAACATAAAAAGTGACAGTACGGCAACTTTAATTAAATGATAGTACAGCAACTTAAATGAAATGATAGTACAGCAACTTAAATGTCAAAATAAAAAGTGACAGTACGGCAACTTTAATTAAATGATGGTACAGCAACTTAAATGTAAACATAAAAAGTGACAGTACGGCAACTTTAATTAAATGATAGTACAGCAACTTAAATGTCAAAATAAAAAGTGACAGTACGGCAACTTTAATTAAATGATAGTACAGCAACTTAAATGTAAAAATAAAAAGTGACAGTACGGCAACTTTAATTAAATGATAGTACAGCAACTTAAATGTAAACATAAAAAGTGACAGTACGGCAACTTTAATTAAATGATAGTACAGCAACTTAAATGTCAAAATAAAAAGTGACAGTACGGCAGCTTTAATTAAATGATGGTACAGCAACTTAAATGTAAACATAAAAAGTGACAGTACGGCAACTTTAATTAAATGATAGTACAGCAACTTAAATGAAATGATAGTACAGCAACTTAAATGTAAACATAAAAAGTGACAGTACGGCAACTTTAATTAAATGATAGTACAGCAACTTAAATGTCAAAATAAAAAGTGACAGTACGGCAACTTTAATTAAATGATGGTACAGCAACTTAAATGTAAACATAAAAAGTGACAGTACGGCAACTTTAATTAAATGATGGTACAGCAACTTAAATGTAAACATAAAAAGTGACAGTACGGCAACTTTAATTAAATGATAGTACAGCAACTTAAATGTAAACATAAAAAGTGACAGTACGGCAACTTAAATTAAATGATAGTACAGCAACTTAAATGTAAAAATAAAAAGTGACAGTACGGCAACTTTAATTAAATGATAGTACAGCAACTTAAATGTCAAAATAAAAAGTGACAGTACGGCAACTTTAATTAAATGATGGTACAGCAACTTAAATGTAAACATAAAAAGTGACAGTACGGCAACTTTAATTAAATGATAGTACAGCAACTTAAATGTAAACATAAAAAGTGACAGTACGGCAACTTTAATTAAATGATAGTACAGCAACTTAAATGTAAACATAAAAAGTGACAGTACGGCAACTTTAATTAAATGATAGTACAGCAACTTAAATGTAAACATAAAAAGTGACAGTACGGCAACTTTAATTAAATGATAGTACAGCAACTTAAATGAAATGATAGTACAGCAACTTAAATGTCAAAATAAAAAGTGACAGTACGGCAACTTTAATTAAATGATGGTACAGCAACTTAAATGTAAACATAAAAAGTGACAGTACGGCAACTTTAATTAAATGATAGTACAGCAACTTAAATGTAAACATAAAAAGTGACAGTACGGCAACTTTAATTAAATGATAGTACAGCAACTTAAATGTAAACATAAAAAGTGACAGTACGGCAACTTTAATTAAATGATAGTACAGCAACTTAAATGAAATGATAGTACAGCAACTTAAATGTCAAAATAAAAAGTGACAGTACGGCAACTTTAATTAAATGATGGTACAGCAACTTAAATGTAAACATAAAAAGTGACAGTACGGCAACTTTAATTAAATGATAGTACAGCAACTTAAATGTAAACATAAAAAGTGACAGTACGGCAACTTTAATTAAATGATAGTACAGCAACTTAAATGTAAAAATAAAAAGTGACAGTACGGCAACTTTAATTAAATGATAGTACAGCAACTTAAATGTAAACATAAAAAGTGACAGTACGGCAACTTTAATTAAATGATAGTACAGCAACTTAAATGTAAACATAAAAAGTGACAGTACGGCAACTTTAATTAAATGATAGTACAGCAACTTAAATGTAAACATAAAAAGTGACAGTACGGCAACTTTAATTAAATGATAGTACAGCAACTTAAATGTAAACATAAAAAGTGACAGTACGGCAACTTTAATTAAATGATAGTACAGCAACTTAAATGAAATGATAGTACAGCAACTTAAATGTCAAAATAAAAAGTGACAGTACGGCAACTTTAATTAAATGATGGTACAGCAACTTAAATGTAAACATAAAAAGTGACAGTACGGCAACTTTAATTAAATGATAGTACAGCAACTTAAATGTAAACATAAAAAGTGACAGTACGGCAACTTTAATTAAATGATAGTACAGCAACTTAAATGTAAACATAAAAAGTGACAGTACGGCAACTTTAATTAAATGATAGTACAGCAACTTAAATGAAATGATAGTACAGCAACTTAAATGTCAAAATAAAAAGTGACAGTACGGCAACTTTAATTAAATGATGGTACAGCAACTTAAATGTAAACATAAAAAGTGACAGTACGGCAACTTTAATTAAATGATAGTACAGCAACTTAAATGTAAACATAAAAAGTGACAGTACGGCAACTTTAATTAAATGATAGTACAGCAACTTAAATGTAAAAATAAAAAGTGACAGTACGGCAACTTTAATTAAATGATAGTACAGCAACTTAAATGTAAACATAAAAAGTGACAGTACGGCAACTTTAATTAAATGTGTCCAGATTATGAATGTATGAAACAGATTGTTGGTAAACTATTGATTTTGACTGTCCACATTGCTAGTCAACCCGGCATATAGTTTGGATTGATTAGTTTTATGTCTACTGCATGTTTGAGGTACAATGTGTGGTAGCGCGCGTATTGTTTGTCCAATTAGTGCCGTCCAGTGTCCAGTTTGCTGTGTTTAGTTCCTTTCAGTGGCCAGGAGCTACTTTTGTATAAGGGGGAATGAGCGGATATATTGGCTCATATAATTATGTATATTTATTTTGTTTACCGGTATTTTATTAGTTCCTCCCTAGACCTCCATCAAACTTTAAAAAACACCCACCTAAGACCCTTCAACTATTTGTAAAATTTGTAAATTTTTCGATAGAAAAATATCCCGGCCTTCCCTTATATTACAGGCTCGCTATCGCTCGCCAGGAAAACGTCAACACAAAATGTCTTAATATTGACAAAGAAATGGGTCGAAAAGTCTAAAAATCGCCAAACTAATGGGCCAAACGTCTTAAAATCTGAAAACTGAAGGGGCTAAACATGAGGAAGAAGGGGGACCATATTAACGACCCATCTCCCCTTAACCCTTTTAGTAGGATAATGTTTTTCTTTACTTTGGTAAGGGTATCAATACACAGTTTACGGAAGCGGGTTTTGTATTACTACCAATGGTCCAGGGGCATACAAATAATAGAGTAACTCCTTCCTTTTAATAACAGTTATTTATAATGATTTCAGTTACCCTATCGATGCATTATTTTATTAAGTTTATAAAGGACCTCTCATAGATATATAAAAGGTTAAAGGACCTCCATATTGAGTACCGGTATGTTTAGCGACCTTAAGTAGTTTTATTAACCAAATTCGTTTAGGGTATTCTTACACATAGGCTACCGGTATATCCGAAGTGTATTCCAAAATCATTTGGATTAACCTATTCAGTACTGGTGACGTCCTTTTCATTATGTTCTGGCAACTATGTGATGATTTTACTCAGCTTAGGAAGGACTTCTAAGAATGAAAAGGCTACAGATTATCTCAATTAATCCTTTTAGATACTACAAATCCTTCCTAAGGTAAATAGAATCGTCTAATAGTTGCAAAACATGATGAGCGGGACGTTATCGGTACTGAATGGGTCAGTAGTTGATCTTTAGTAACACTTGACTGGAATAAATTAGTCCCGAGGAAAAGAATAATCGCACACTGATATACACAAATACAACATACAAAACAAAGTGCGTTATGGTTGAGGAAGTGAATGATGTGGTGTTGTGTAGTGTAGGTGCAGGGCAGTTATTGTTGGCCCGGTGTGTGGTGTGCAAGGTGTGACGTTGACCACTCCGTTAGAACCGCATGGCTTGTCCTACAGTGACTCGCTAGGATCGCCAGGGCAGTGGATGGGGCTACAGTTTATGTATTAGAGTGTGCTTTATTTCATATGAAAGCTCGTGTCATGGGCAGTCCAGAAAGGCTCCTTGTTTTCGCCCATGTCAAGGCTTTATATATTTAATTGTAAAGTATATGTTTTGTCATTAACTAGTAATGATAGGATCTGGGAGAGAGAGAGAGGGAGTAGAACGGAGTGAGAGGTGGCGCGCAGTGTTTTTTGTCCCGCTCGATGACGTCACGGCTGGCTGCCTCGCGGGGGTTGGTGGAGAGAGGTCCTTACCATGCTGCAAGCCTTGTGAGTGGTCGGTCGACTCGTAACCGTTGTTTTCCCACGCGGCTCGAGCTAGTGCGAAGTATATAATATTATACTAGTTCCTCGCCACTCTCTCCCTCAGATCTGGTTTCTAGAACGCATCCATCTTTATCCCTTGCAACCTGTCCCCGCTCTTACCTGAGAATCTTTTCCTCGGCCTATCTCTCTCATTTTCCATATCTTTCACCACCTTTATTAACATTATATCCCCTCTGGTTAACTCTGCAAAATCAGCTTCATGCTGGCCAGTTGTATTGTGTGTTAAGGTCTGATATAACCTGTGTATGTTAGTTGTTAAGATAAGTGGATCACGAAGCATTGGTTGGCTTTCATATTGCTGTTTCCTTTAATTATTAGTGTTCTGCTGGATTAGATAATATTATTTTTATTAATTTCACCACCACACCCCCAATGAAATTAATTAAAGTATATATGCTAGACTAGGAGTCTGATATAAAAGGTATTGTTTCCTATGAGTGCTGGCTTTAGTTAAAAGCGGCACGACATACCTGAGAACTGGAGTTGATTGAGTAAATCCTAGTCTGTGTGCCATTGAGAGTAGAGCATGCACGAATGAGGGCTTTTTGCCTATACCATTCTGCACTGTTCTAGTCTCGATTGTTTGTCTTTGAGGTACGCCAGGAGAACGCTTAATACTTCGGTATTAAGGTTTCTCAAGAGAGCTACCCTTCAGTATAACGTAATATTTGACACACAGACTTGAGATTTGCACTAGGCTATGCAGCATGCCATGCGCACCAGTATCTCGTATCATTGACTCCAGCTAGACTTTATCAATCATAGTAGACATTAAGTATATTAACCTAATTACTCTTTTTTTGTTTTATGCGTACCCATTTATGATTACATAAGCATTTCGCAGCCTAGTTTGATGTATTGAGACACAAATGACAAGGCTCTTTTTGTTGATAGGAATACTGTATTGTGGCGATTATTATTAGAGTTGTAGTGTTTAGGATATTCTTGGCTCCGACGGCATTATATATTCTGCCTTTTTGTGTGCATAGCCTGCACGAGCATTGTTCCGCTGCCTGCCTTTTTGGGTTCCATTTCCGATACGAGCATCTTTATAACATCTAACATTTAAAGAAGATTCCTTGTTAGTGTTGAAGGACTTTAGTGCACTTTCTTTCATGCAGGAGTGCCTGACATTTATTGATTAAAGTAACGTAAGCTGTAACTTCTCTTACCACCTTACTTTGTATACCATAACCAAGCACCTTCGGTTATAGGTAGTAATAGGCTGTTTTCACATAACATTAAGCCTAGAGTAGACGCACATTTATTGAGAGTTTGATAGCCTATTATTGCATATAGAACTCTGTAGAGTATTTGTGTTCTTTGTTCACTGGGAATATACTTCAGAGGTTGGAGCTAGCGCTTTCCGTTGTAACATTTATGCCATTACTAGTCCAATGAATAAGAGCCCTGATATATTTGAACCCCAGTCGTAACAAAGGTTGTCAAGGGTAAGGGGGTAGTGGTTAGTTTGGGCTCTATTTGAATCGTGAATGATGTGGTGTTGTGTAGTGTAGGTGCAGGGCAGTTATTGTTGGCCCGGTGTGTGGTGTGCAAGGTTGTCAAGGGTAAGGGGGTAGTGGTTAGTTTGGGCTCTATTTGAATAGTGAATGATGTGGTGTTGTGTAGTGTAGGTGCAGTGCAGTTATTGTTGGCCCGGTGTGTGGTGTGCAAGGTTGTCAAGGGTAAGGGGGTAGTGGTTAGTTTGGGCTCTATTTGAATAGTGAATGATGTGGTGTTGTGTAGGTGCAGTGCAGTTATTGTTGGCCCGGTGTGTGGTGTGCAAGGTTGTCAAAGGTAAGGGGGTAGTGGTTAGTTTGGGCTCTATTAGAATAGTGAATGATGTGGTGTTGTGTAGTGTAGGTGCAGGGCAGTTATTGTTGGCCCGGTGTGTGGTGTGCAAGGTTGTCAAGGGTAAGGGGGTAGTGGTTAGTTTGGGCTCTATTTATATATTTAGTTATTTTATACTGTACTCGCTAGTCCTCCATCAAGCTTTAAAAAAAAAAAAAAAAAAAACGTAGGCCTCCTTCAAGAAAAATGTGTACATTTTTCGATAGAAAAATATTCCTCCTAGAATTACAGGCTAGCTATCGCTCGCCAGGAAACAATCGACACCTAAATGTCACGATAGGTCTGTATGTTGACACTGAAATGGTGCAAAAGGTCTTAAAATCGCCAAACTAATGGAACACACGACTTAAAATCTTAAAGGTAATAGGTCTAATGGGGGTGGTGTGAGCAAGAATATTGTAGGTGACTATAGTGATGGTGGCGCCAGTGGAGGTGGTGGTGGATAGTGGGGGTGGTGGTGTTAAAGGGGGTCACCGGCTTTTTTTATCTTTCTCTTCTTTTCTCTCTTTCCCTGGCAGGTATCCATTCAGTCAACTGTTTTAAGACGTTTATCCCCATTCAGGTGTCGATTTCTTCCTGGCGAGCGATAGCGAGCCAGCATTGTATGGAGAAATCCGGCTTCGCCGGAGAAATTTTTCTATCGAAAAATTTACAAATTTAGTTTGCTGTTAAAAACAAAAATATATATATGCTGGCTCGATACCGCTCGCCAGGAAAGTATTGACACCTGGATGGGGGTACACGTCTTAAAACAGTAGGCTGAATGGGGCCGAATGGATACAAGCCAAAGAGAGAGGGAGAGAAAGAGAAAAAAAGCGAGGTGGGCTCCCTTAATGGTGGTGGTAGTGAATCAGCAAGAATAACGTAGACTATAATGATGGTGGTGCCAGTGGAGGTGTTAATGGTGGTGATGGTGTAAGTGGTGGTGCAGGTGTTAATGGTGATGGCGGTGGTTAGTGATGGTAGTGGTGGTGGTGGTCGTGGTGCAAGTGTTAGGGTTGGTGTATGGTAGTTGTAGTGGTGGTATTCTGGGAGGTGTAAGTGGTTGTCATGTTGGAGATAATGGTGAATATGGTGGTGTAGGTTTAAAGTAACGGTGGTGGAGGTTGAAGGTGATGGTGATGGTTGTGACGGGAATGTTGGTCAAAGTGGTGGTAGAGATGATAGTGATGAAAACTGAATATAATCGATCAATACTAGCCAAAAAAAAAAAAAAAAATGCGCCATAAAATCCTCAGAGTTAAATAAATCAGGTCACCCAATGAGTAGACATATTTTTAAAAATAAAGTAAATAGATAAATAAAAAGACCCGTTAGTCCTATGGTAGTGAATGGTAATAGTGTGGTGTGTTATGGGTAGGCCTACTGTATATTGGTGGACGTGTTGGTTTATGTGCTAGTGATGATGATTGACTGTGTGTTGGTGAAGGTTGTGTGATCAGTCATGAGAAGTGGACACCCAGTGGAGGAGGGAGACAGTGGGGAGCTTGTTTATGGCCACAGAGTTTGGACCACTTGGTCACGGTCGTCACTCGCTGGCCTGCTTGGTTAGAGTGTATAGCTTGGCTGACGGGCTGAACCAAGGACACAACTAAAACTATGTCATGGTTTAAACCTAACCATAGCCACTAAAGTTTGTGAGGCTGGTTTCTCACATGTAAACTCCTAAACCACAACAAAACAAACAACCTAAGCCATACCACTGTCTTCTGTTTCACCTCCTGTACCTTGTTTCTGTACAAACCCTAAGACAAGTCCCACTAACCTTCACTACTGTCGTTCTTATAAAATATATATGTATCTACATAACAGTATCTAGACAACTGAACAATACCTATTACCGGTACTTATTACGTACGGATTAAGATGATTCTGCTCTCAAACACTTCCTGATAGGGTGTTATGTTATGCCCTGGAGGAGGTTACTAGTTTCAATTGTCCCTATTTTGATTATTCTATATACAAATCAATTTATGCTGGTAAATTTAAATACACATGTTGCATCTACCGTTCCCCAAATACTCCTCCAGAGCAAAGTCTTTTTGATTCTCTGTCCTCACAACTCAGTGTCCTCAACTTAAATGCTTCTTCTGAAATCACTGTGTTGGGTGATTTTAATGTCCATAATGTTGAATGGCTCACTCATTTAGCCAGGACTGATGATGCTGGTTTTGAATTGAATGTGAGCTATTTGCAGACTCATTTAATCTCACTCAACTAGTCAACCAACCCACCCGTGTACCAGATAATCCTAATCATAATTCCCACCTACTGGACTTATTTTTAACAACCAATTCAGAAAATTATGATGTTACAGTGAGGTCCCCGCTTGGATCTTCTGATCACTGTCTGATACAGGCCACCTGTCTATCACCTACCGGTACCACACCTTCCCACTCTGAACCTGTTTTGGTGACTAAATGGCATTACGATAGGGCAGACTGGGAGGGTCTTCAAGGTTTCTTTATTGATATTCCCTGGACCTCTTTCTTTTCTAATGATGCACACACCACCTTGAGCCACATACAAAATTTTGTAAAAATTGGAATGGAAACTTTTATTCCTCATCAAAAGTACAGTAAAAGATCAAATTCACCTAAATAGTTTGACCATAATTGTGCTAGAGTAACTGAACAAAAAGCAATAGCCTACAATGCATACACAAGATCAAAAACACATGAAGCCTTTAACCCCTTATTGGCGGGCTAGGTGGTCTATTTGACCGTAGCGCCCAGCGGGGTGTTTTTACCCTAAATAGGGTTGTTTACGTGATCATTTTCATGCCTAAATAAGACCCAGAGCGTAAAACAAGTATCTATCCCTGAAAGGGCATAAACAGAGCTTTCCAATGACACCCGAACCATCCTTGTACGACCACTGGTTCTCTTGCAACGATCGCGCAACACGAGTGCAAAAACCATGTAATTAGGTACTTTCTCTACATAATTCCCTGTGTAGTGAGTGTGAGAGGGGAGGGAAGGGTGGGATTCACTTCAGTTGGTCCACCGCGGTGGTGGGGGAAGGTCATACGATTTTTATGCTCCTCACACCGCTCAGATCTCTCTCTCAGCAACATTACGTGCTGAAAATGGCGCACGACATAAGTTGTGAACCGCCACTTAGTCCATATTTATTTCACACGACATAAGTTGCGCGCCACCAGTTAAGGGTTAATTACTTTAGAAACATCAGAAATCATGCCAAAACTGTATTAAACCTAACTAAACCAAACTTTCTCCACAAGCAGGCAAATAAACTTCTAAATAATCCAAATGATAACAAAATATTTTGGTCTACTCTTAACTCATTCAAATCTAACTTCACTACTGCTTCATCCATTCCACCATTAAAATCTCCGACTGGCAATCTTGTAAGTGACCCACGAGGTAAAGCTAACCTTCTTGCGGATATTTTCTCCACCAACTCAACCTTAGATGAAATAAATCAAGATGTCCCTGTACTTAATTTTAATTCGCCTGAAATTCCCTCACTTAAGATCAAACCAGACATGTCAAAACTATTTTGCAGAATCTCTCAGTAGATAAGGCTCCTGGTCCAGATGAAATTCCTCCAATAGTACTTAAGAATTGCTCCTTGGTGCTCGCTCCTGTATTGGCAAATTTTTTCCGTCTGTGTACTCATACCTCATGCTTCCCAGTACCCTGGAAAGAAGCAAACATCCATCCAGTTCCTAAAAAAGGTGCCTCTTCAGATCCATCAAACTACAGAACCAATAGCTATAACTTCCACTCTAGGTAAAGTCTTTGAAATTATATTAAATAATCACATAATTAAGCATCTTGAGAATAATAAATTAATCAGTGATAGGCAATATGGTTTTAGACGATGTCGATCAACTGCAGATATTCTTTGCCTTCTTACGCATCAAATCAACCAAGCTACAGACCAACATGGTGAAACACATACAATAGCACTGGATATATCAAGGCATTTGATAGCGTCTGGCATCAATTCTTATTGTCGAAGATGTCACACTACGGCCTTGCATCATTAGTTCCACTATTTCTTCTTATCTTCATAACAGAAAAATACGTGTAATGGTAG
>JBAKBP010036714.1:0-18107 GCA_037953745.1 Lithodes maja | reverse complement strand
CTCTCTCTCACACACACATATATTTGAGAGGTCAGATTTGCGACATTAAATCTTTGAACAAGGTTTTTATTAAGGGGAGATGGGCCATTTTTCTGGACCCTCTTCTCCCTCATGTTTAGCCTCATTAGTTTTCAGATGTTAAGATGTGTGCCCCATAAATTAGTCGATTTTAAGACCTTTCGCCCCATTTCGCCGTCAATATTTAGACCTTTCGTGCTATTTAGGTGTCGATTTTTTCCCTGGCGAACGATAGTGAGCCTGTGATAATGGAAGAACCGGCCTTCGGCCGGGACACATTTCTACCGAAAAATGTACAAATTAATCTAGAAGGGGGATCTAATGGATTTTTTTTTTTTTTTTTTTGATAGAGGTCTAGGGAGGAAACTAGACAAATAATGAATACATGCACAAATCGCCCAAAAAGTGAACCATCTCCCCTAAAATCGTTGGACAAGATTTTTATTAAGTCTCTTGGGTTGGAACTTGAGTTATGGCGACTGTGGCGTGTGTCCACAATGGTTACAAATTGTGTGTGTGTGTGTGTGTGTGTGTGTGTGTGTGTGTGTGTGTGTGTTGTGTGATAGAGTTTGAAAATATATAGATACAGATATATTAAATTAAATAAACACAAATGGATAGTGTTGTGTACAGGAGAGTATATGTGTGTGTGAGAGATTGTATATATATATATATATATATATATATATATATATATATAGTATATATACATATACATATATATATATATATATATATATATATATATATAAGTGATTGTGTGTGTGTGTTTATGAGTACATTGCTGAAGCATACCTACAGATGAAGGTATGACCTAGATAAAAACAAACTTTAAATAAGGTCAAACTCCAAGAGTCTCACTCACACACGGGTCCATGTTACAAAGACTAAGGAATTTAATGGACAAATTCTACAGCTTCACTCCGGCTATGTATGCCATGAGTACATACAGGGAACGCAAGATGTACACAGAGGGTATTGAACACACATGCGCAGTTCCATGTACAAATTCCATTCATCGCTGAGATATCATGTGTGGAAGTAGATATAGTAGATATAGTTGATATAGTAGATATAGTAGATAATAGATATAGTAGATATAGTAGATAATAGTAGATATAGTAGATATAGTAGATAATAGTAGATATAGTAGATATAGTAGATAAAGGAGTACAAAGGAAATCAAGCAACAACAGATCTAGTGACCCTTCAAGGCTGCTTGTCCTCCAAAACACTGAGGATCAAGTGTCCAAACAGTGGTTTAGAGTGGGTAAGGGAACATTGGAAAGGGAACTACTGCCCTGCCACTAACGTGGCAGGACTAGGAAGTTAGTAGGGGACATATGGGTTAGTAACTGAGGGGAGGATAAAGTTATTCATTTACAAACGCAGTCAGTCGCGGGTTTGATGCGAGATATTTGTCTAGGCGGAATTTAAATGAATCAACGGTGCTGCAGTCTATAACGTTTCGGGGAAGCCCATTCCACAAGTTGACAACTCGATTGAAGAAGAAATTCTTAGATTCGTGCGAGTTAAAAGATTTACCAATAATTTTGCAACCGTTTCCCCGTGTGTAATTAGATTGGTCGATAGTGAAGTACTTACTACAGTTCATATTGTCGATGCCTTTGATGATTTTGAACACTTGAATTAAGTCGCCTCTTAATCTGCGCTGGGTTAAAGGAAATAGATTTAATTCTCTAAGACGCTCTTCGTATGGTTTGTTCTTTAGGCTAGGTATCATTTTGGTAACTCTACGTTGAACTCGTTCTAGCTGGTTTATATCTTTTTGGTAATAAGGGCACCAGGATTGAACGCAGTATTCCAGAAGAGGGCGGACTAAGGAATTGTAAAGGGTTAGGATAACTTCTTTGGATTTATGCTCAAATGACCTGCCTATAAAGCCAATTATTTTGTTTGCCTTCTTAACAACTTCTGAACATTGTTGACTCGGTTTTAGGTTACTCGATATTGTTACTCCCAGATCAGTTTCTCTGTTTACATTCTTAAGCTGAGTGCCATTCATCGAATAGTTTGCTTTCTCATTTAGGTATCCGACATGTAGTACTTTACATTTATCCGCATTGAAACTCATTTGCCAAATTTGGGCCCAACATGACAATTTATCTAGATTGTGTTGCATATCGTCAACTTGTTCTTTTGAGAGTACGCTATTTGCAATTTTTGTATCGTCAGCAAATTTTGAGATTGTGCAGGTGAGACCCTCATCTATGTCGTTGATGTAAATTAGAAAGAGAATTGGTCCTAGTACCGATCCCTGGGGTACCCCGCTACTTACATTGGTCCATTTAGATGCCTTACCGTTTATGACTACTCTTTGCTTTCTGTTGTTGAGCCAATTTTCTATCCATTTCAACACACCGTCTTGTATTCCATGCGCTTTTAGTTTTAGCAGTAAACGTTTGTGGGGAACTTTGTCAAAGGCCTTTTGAAAATCAAGGTATATAATATCTACAGCTTTACTCTCATCGTAGAGGTTGAGGATATCGTGGAAGAAGTCTAAGAGGTTTGTTAAACAGGAACGTTTTTTACGAAAGCCGTGTTGAGTATCTTTAAGTATGTTATTTTCCTCTAAGTGATTTACGAGTCTGTCTCGTATGACCGTTTCTAGCATTTTACATACAACTGAGGTTAAGCTAATTGGACGATAGTTACTGGGTAGGGATTTGCTGCCTTTTTTGAATATCGGTGTTACGTTGGCTAGCTTCCACTGATCAGGCATAGTTCCAGACTGCAAGGATTTATTGAATAGTAATGTCAGTGGTTTGGAGAGCTCATTCTTAGCTTCCTTTAGAACTCTAGGCGAGATTGTATCAGGTCCTGGCGTTTTATTTACTTTGAGTTTATCTAAACAATTCAATACTTCTCTCTCTGTAACGGTGATATTGCTTAGAACATCTGAATTATCAATCTGAATCGGCGATGGTGTAGGGATATCACTGAGGTCTTCGGTTGTAAAAACTGATGCAAAGAAGGTATTGAGGGCATTACTCATTTGTACTTCGTCTTTGGTGTATTCTCCTTTTTCATCGACTAACGGTCCAACAGTTGAAGTAACTACTTTTTTCTTTCTGATATAACTATAGAATTCTTTCGGGTTTGTTTTACTTTGATTCGCAATATGTAACTCTAAGGTCTTTTTACTTTGCTTAATTAACTTTTTGGCTTTGCGTCGTAGCTCTACAAATTTCACCCGTTCTTCGTCATTTTGTGAGGATTTTAATCTATCATTAGCAAATTTTTTAGCAAGCAGGCAGTTTGAAATATCTTTATTCCACCATTTGGGCTTATTATTATGGCCTGGACGCCGTATTTTCGATGGTATGCAGTCTTGCACTGCTTTTAGGTAAGTGGTTTCGAATAACTTCCAAGATGTATTTATGTCGTTATTGTTAATTAAAAAGCTCCAGTCAGTTTCTTTAAACATAGCTCTAAGTTTATGGAAGTTTGCTTTCTTGAAATTAGGGACTTTTTCGATGCTACTATTTGGTTCGTTACTAGTAAACTTTAAAGTGAAAGTTATCGTACGATGGTCGCTGTTACTGAATTCATCACCAACATTCAAATTCTCTATCAATTCTTCTTTTGTTGCAAGTACAATGTCAAGAACGTTATTACCACGGGTCGGCGTTCGAACAAATTGATAAAGCGAACTCTCTTGCAAGTTCGTATACAAGTCATGTCCGGAGTGTGAAGTAAGAGTATCGCCCCACTTGGTCACAGGTAAATTAAAGTCGCCAAAAATTACGGTATCTTGTGAGTTACTTACATCTGCAATTTGTTCGTAAATTTCTCGGTCAGTTTGCACTGATTGAGCTGGAGGTCTGTATATTAACGCAAGTATTATTTTTGTACCTTTATTATTCTTTATTAGCACAAAAGATGTGTCGACGTTCACAATTTGAGGTTTTGACACGAGGGTCGGGTTAAGACTTTCTTTGATATAAAATAAAACGCCACCTCCATTTTTATTTATTCGGCTGTTCTCAAACATTACATAACCGGGAAGTGAATACTCTGCTAAAAAGTCTCTATCTTCTGTATTGAGCCAAGATTCTGTTATGCCAATCACATCATAATTTTCTGTAAACACTAGTTCCTCTAAATCTGAAAATTTATTGCGTATGCTACGAGCGTTTGCATAGAAAACCTTTAAAGTTGCGGTTTTAGAACTCGCATTACGTTCTTTCATCGAATTTTTGGTTCTGGTCGGATCTACATTTACATTCATGGCTATCCTCGGTCCTCGGTCGTTATCCCTGACGGTTTTGAATTTGGGTCGTGTTGGTGGAGATTTATCCAAATTCGCGGTTCTTGACGGATTAGTATTTAATTCCTTTGTAGGTTGCCGTCCTCGCTGTCTTCGGTCCTCCTTCCTGGTTGTCCTCTGCTGAGTCGATTTCTTCTCCGAAAATCCTTCACCGCATCGTTGAGAAGACGCCCAAAACGTGCTGCTCCCACCTGGTTCAGATGAACTCCATCGTCCGAAAACAAATAGTCATCGTAGTAGAAATTGTCCCAGGTGTCGACGAATCCCACGTTCTCCTTCCTACAGAGGTTTGCTAGACAACGATTTGTGCTGGTGGCTATGTTGTAAAATCGGCTCTCTACACCGAGCCGGGGGACGATTCCTGAGACGATGATCCTTGATGACTTCTCCTTAAACGACTTGATCAGCTGCTGGTACTTTAAAAGCAAATCTTCCGACCGGGTTCGCTGCACATCGTTGGATCCAACGTGGATGACGTACATTGTATTAGCAGGGGCCAGCTTTGATACTTCGTCAACTGCTGCAACTACGTCATCCACACCACCACCAGGGATACAAAAACGCTTCCTGGTCTTAGGTGCCCTGGCGCAAAACTCTGTGAGCTGACCACGTATCATCGAGTCTCCCACGAGCCGGACTTCTTCTATTTCCTCTTCGTCATCTGAGTCTGCGAGTATCTGGAAACGGTTTTGACACTCGGTAATCGGTATGTGTTTCCTGGTCTTGGGGCAAACGTTGTTCCTCACGACACGGAAGTTGTCTTGAGGGGGAAGAGAGTCACTATTTGTATCTTGAGTATCGGATACATCAGCTGAAGTGGCTACTGTAGGCGTTGAATTGTTGGCAGTTGACGTTGGGGCGTTGGTGGCTGCTGGAGTTGCGGTGACAATTGAAGTTTGTGGTACTCCAACGTTGAGTGTTACAAACTCTTGGAGTGATTCCAGCTTCATGGTGAGGACGTTGATCTTGTTGTAGGCTTCGTCTAATTTCACTGTAAAATTCTCTCGTTGCTGGCAGAGCCGGCAGTCTTGAAGATCGATAGTAGCAAACATGGACTCACCAAACCTACCGGCGCAGTTCGCACAAGCGCGAGGCATGGTGACAGTCACTTTCTTCAGATCACTTCACTCACTTAAAAAACAATTCACTCACTTTAAAACACTTCACTCACTTTAAAAACACTTCAATCACTTCAACCGAAAACAAATATGCTGAAATACGCAGAAATAGGTTATCAGGGGTGATAGCCTAACCGAAAACAAAAATGTTGAGATACGCAGAATTAGGCTTCCAGGGGCGATAGCCTAACCAAAAGTTTTTTTTTAAATTGAAATACGCAATAATAGGCTACCAGCGTTGAATAGATAATAGTAGATATAATAGATATAGTAGATATAGTATAGTAGATAATAGTAGGTATAGTAGATAATAGTAGATATAGTAGATATAGTAGATAATAGTAGATATAGTAGATATAGTAAATAATAGTAGATATAATAGATATAGTAGATATAGTAGATATAGTAGATAATAGTAGATAATAGTAGATAATAGTAGATATAGTAGATAATAGTAGATAATAGTAGATAATAGTAGATATAGTATAATTGAATTTAGAGTGTGGTATCGTCTTTAACCCTTTCTGTACCGGTGATGCACTTTTCAATGTATTCTGGGAACCATTTGTGACGCATGTCGAGTATGAGCATGCTGTACAGAACGCCCAGTCAGGCCCCACCCTCGCTAGGATCGTCAGGGCAGGAACTTTGGCTGTAGTCTGTGTAGAGTTTCCTAACTCAGTTTATGTGAACCGTTGTACTATAAGTATTATCATTATGTATTTTGTTTTCTTCTAAGTCAACGAGTTCTATTTTATATCATTAGTTATAAGTATTGTGTGTGGGACTTATATACAATGATGAGAGAGAGAGTTATGTAACGACAGCCAGTGAGCGCGCCACGAGGTGTGTAGGCCTAACTCCCTCCTCCCTTCCTCCCTTCCTCCCTTTCAGCGCGTGGGAAGTTCTTTGTCGATCCCAGATTGAGAGAGTATATGACGTCATGATTGCCAGTGGGCGGTCCTTAGTGTTGGCGATATGCTCGCTACAGGGCCGAGTATAAAAAGAGAGGTCCTCGCCACAATTCTTCAGAACTCATCAGGCAAAGCGACCTCTCATATCCCTTGCAACTATCGATATTCTTCCGACTGATGTGAACTTTCTCTACTCTCTGAACAGCCTATTTTCTTCTCTTCTCGTCCCTTTTTAACCAATGACCCCTTTGGTGCAGATTTAGTCAGCCAAAGTATTATCGCTTGAGTTCTCACGAGATAAGTGCCTGTTAGATAGCCTATTTTTGGAAGGGTTAACTAGAATAGGATTGATTGATGTTTGTTGCACTCGTATATGTATTTCCCTGTGTGCTATTATTCATGTTCCTGTTTTCTGCTGGTTTAGGTAATGCTAGACTGGGATAGGGTTCCTCGAGTTGTGATTTCCTATGAGTGCTAGGTTGGTTGAACCAGCACAATTGCAACGGAGACGTGGGAAGCCTAGGGGGTCTTTTTGATTGTGTACCGTGGGAGTTTAGCACTGTGTTGCGAGTGAGGGCTTTTGCCTGTGCCACCCAACACTGTGCTATCTCATTTGCTTGACTTTGAGAGGATCGCCAGGAGAGAACCAGATACTAGTGATCTGGATCTCTCAAGAGAGCATCCCGTCAATTACCGTAATTTGGCCGCACAGTCTTAAGGACCTCGCTAGGCTACGAGCCGCTTGCTCAGCCATTGTCTCTTAACCTTAGATATCCCAGCTAGACTTTGCTCGACCAGCAGATACAGCATAGTATTGAAGCTTCTCCTTATGTATATTATTGTTTAAGCACTATTGATTTCATGTGTGGCACGCTTAGCTACTTCAGAGATTAGTGGCCCACGAGCACAATCTTAGTAGGCTATTGCCAGTGCATTGTCGGAGTACTTCTTCTTAATGTTTGCCATATCCTATTGCTTATTCTTATAATTCTTCTTATGTCAATTAAAGCCTTTAATTACCAGTGAGTTATTCATTAAATTGCTGTTCAAAATCCGATACTTACTTCTTACGAGTATTCGAGAAGCATCTAACTTTATCAGAAGATTCCTTGCTTGATGCTCGAGGACTATTGTTTAACGTAACGTAATAGTGCCGATCCGAAGTAGAGGGTGGAGGACTTCTTAAGTTCTTAGTTCAAGGGTGGATTACTTCGGCTTCGGCCAACACTATTCTTTAGTGTTGTAGTACTTTCTTCTTTGTTTGATTGTTGACCAGACTAGATAACTCCCGTCTTGTTATTAGTCTGTTGTGTGAAACGCTAGTACCGAGTTCTTGTATACCCCGTTATAGCAGATAGAACTCTGGAGGGTAGTGGCGTTTTTTTGTTCGGCTGGCAGTACTCTGGGGTTGGGATCGTGTGTTTCCGTTGTGGCAGCGAGCCATACTCGAGTCCTGTGTAAGAGCCCTAGTGTACCCGAGTGCCCGGTCGTAACAAATGGCGACCTTGCTTAGGATTTTGTGAACAGTATAATTTTTTGCAGAGTTGTACAACATTTGTTTGTTCGTACTTTAGCGTACATATTGAAGAATATTTTTTTTTGTAAGGCAATTAGGAGAGCATTTAAGAGACTCCAGTTAATTTAGTAATTAGTGCTTGCATAAGGGAGTTTAACACTTTTGTCTCGAGAATTTTTTGGTGAACTTCAGTATGTCGGGCCCTAGTACTGACGAGGAGCGAGAGATGCTATTTGAGGAGGTGCCGTTAGTAACTAGTGAGGAGGATGCTAGACTTTTTGTGAGTAAGCAGTACCACGTGACGGAGGAGAGGCTGACTGGGGTGAATGTTTATGGCTTGCACCTGATAGCCAAGGTTTTGGGTCTATCCAATGTAGGAGGGATGTCCAAGGGGGAGCTGATTTCCTGGGTGTTGCGTGGGCGACATGGGGTTTCGGAGGAGAGGGCGTTTGGGGGGGTTCCTCCCCAGATCCCCTCTCACTCGACTCCCACAGTGCCGTCCACTCAGTTGCCGGAGGTTAGCACTCTCCCACAGAGGGATGAGCATTGGAAGATTGGAGTGCCCTCGGGCGGTGCGTATGGTGGTTCCCCAGTTCTTGCCCCCCCTCCTTCAGTAGTGGCAGCTCCCTCTTCCGGCCTGTCTCCTGAGATGATATTTAAACTCGACCTTGCTAAAATTGAGATTGAGGCTAGGAAGCAGGAGATGGAGAATGAGGCTAGGAAGCAGGAGATGGAGAATGAGTCTAGGAGGCATGAGAAGGAGATGGAGGCTGAGTCTAGGAGGTATGCAATCGAGGCTGAGTCTAGGAAGTATGCGATTGAGGCTGAGTCTAGGAAGCAGGAGAATGAGACTAGGAGGCACGAGGCTGAGCTTAGATACGACTCAGAGAAATATTGTGCTCAAATAGATTTAGATAAGACTCGTGCAGAGTCGACAGGGATTCGGATGGGCCGTGAGGGCCAAGTAAGAGAACAGTCCTTGTATCACTTAGTCAAATTGGTGCCGGCATTTAGTGAAACTGAAGTCACAGAATTTTTTAATCGTTTTGAGAAGAAGTGTAGGGAGCATAATTGGCCTGAAGAGAAGTGGGCAGCTCTGGTCTCCTCAAGACTTACGGGTAAGGGTCTGAAGGCTTATGATGCACTGCCTTTAGAGTCTTGCATTGACTACCCAGTATTGAAGAGAGCTGTCCTACGGGCATACGAGTTGCAACCAGAAACATATCGATTGAAGTTTCGGGGTGTTACGAAGACTAGGGAGGCGACCTTTCTTGAACATGCCCGGGACTTAAAAGATGCACTTGCTAACTGGACACGTTCTGAGAAAGCTGAGACGGCCGAACAGTTGACTGAGCTGTTTCTGCTCGAGCAGTTTTATAAGTGTACTGGTGCAGATATGACTTTAACTATTAAAGAAAAGAACCCTAAAACTCTACAGGAGGCAGCTGAGATGGCTGACCTCCGGCTATCATTAATTCGTGGGTGCGGGTCTGCCCAGCGTAGTGAGGCAGGTAACAAGGGGCGTGACACCCCACCCCCCCGAGTTAGTGATATACATTATGCAAACAAGTACAAGAGCTATGATACCAAGACTGACCACAAGACTAACACCGTCCCATTTAAGAAGGGGCCGGGCCCTTCCCAGTACCAAGGGAAGCCCAGAGGGGAGTTGGAGTGTTATCTTTGTCATGAAAAGGGGCACTTTGCAAGAGTCTGTCCTAGCAAACCACCTACAGCAGCTGTGTCTTTGGCCTGCAACATTGGTGTGTCTCCGAAGTCTTCTGAGTTTGCCCGGGGCAGTTCGTCAGAGGCTGAGGCACAGCCAATGCAGAAACACCTGAGAGGCTCGAACCCTGCTCAGGATGTTTTTTGCGACCATAGAGGACGGGGTTGCGTGATGTGGGCGGGGCGCAAGCATGGAGTAGAGGTCTTGCGTGATACAGGTGCTTCCCAGACTCTGATGAACAATTTGACTGGCTACCCTATAAATGCGGCTCGGGTGGTAGTGGTGCAGGGTATTAATGCAACTCGGTCATACCCGCTGGTGCGGTTGGAGTTGGAGGTGGATGGTGTGGCACGTGAATTGGATGTTGGGATTGTGGAGAAACTGCCAGTGGAGGGCGTCGACCTTCTTCTCGGCAACGACTTTGCAATGCCCGCTTCTGAGGTTCTACCCTTAGTCGTTGCCGAGAGGCCGGCCGACGTGAGTGGGGGAGAACAAGAGTGTGTCGAGCGGTGCCAGGCACAACCCATGGCGTGTGCTGTCACCCGAGCTCGGGCAGCTAAAGTGTCACAGCCTAGTCCTCCGTCTTCAGACCAGCAGAGGAACGATCAACAGGAGGAGGCTAAAGCTGGAGTTGGTTTTAAGAGTTTTGACTCGGCGGCTCTCCTGGGTGATTCAGTATTGGCACCTATGATAGAGTCTGGAGAGGCCCCAGGACCTGTCACAGCTAGTGAGGAGGTAGGGCCGGAAGAGACTCCGAGGCAGCAACGTTGCACACGGAGAGAAAAAAGGATTGCTCAGTTTGATATTGGGGAAGGATTTGGGTTGCTTCGGAAGCATCTAGACAGGTTGGTTCCCTCAGATATTTGTAAACTGCAGTTGGAGGATCCGGAAGTTCAGAAGTGTGGTAATGGTGCTGTCGAGATTAAACACGAGGACGGGGAAGCATGTCATGTGAACCTGTTGGAGGAGTTTGTGAGGCAACCACCTGAGCAGCCTACTGTCCCTGCGTTGGTCTGCCGCGGCCAAGGTGGAGAAGGAGAGGGGGGCAGTAGGGCACAGGTGGAGGAGAGTAGGGATTGTCATGTCTCGGCGAAGCAGTGGGCGGGGGACACGAGTCTGGTGGCTGTGGAAGTGCTAGAGCACCTGCCTGAGCAGCAGTGTGCAGCACTCCAGCACCAGCTCGGTTCATACCCCACTGGTCGTGCCGAGCCCCTGAGTCTCACAACTCGGGCGGTGCGAGATGTTCCGCAGGCAGGTCATGTGACTGTTAAAAGACCGTTAGCCTCGTTGTTTCGGTGGTTTAAGGTGGGCGACGAGGCCTTGGCATGGTTGCCCGGTCAGGGTCGACCCATGGCTGCCAAGGGTGGTGGTCAAAAGGAGGACATTGAGCAGATTGGTAAGGTCGGCTGTGGTATCGCAGTGCCCGGTCGTCGCATAGCCTCCCAATGCTGCTCTAGTCTAATGCAACAGCCCTACCATAGACCGACTGTATCTGGCCATGTCGCTGAAAGCGGTGATGCTGCGCAGGCAGATGTCGTCACAAGGAATGCGGGGGTGCGCATGTACGGTATCGGCGGGGAAGCCTTAGCAATAATGAACTGTGGGAGTGACTGCACGGGTGGTACTGATTGTCCCTCTCATGACCTGGCTGTTCTAGGGACGAAGGTGGAGAAGGAGGGAGACTACAGGTTAGAAGCTGCGGTCTCGGCTGGGTTGTGGGAGGGCACAAGGCATGTTGTTCGTGGAGACAGTGCAAGGCAGTTATTTACTAGGCTATGGCAGTACTTTCGCATGTTTGTTGCTTCTCCAGGCCTGAGGTACGGGGTAGAATCCGACATGCAGGCTGGAGATAGTGCAAGGCTCAGTTTAATTCCCTGCCGTATAAATCCTGCTCGACAGCCTATGGTGCAAGCAGAGCTGGATTACGTGTGGACGAAGGATCTGAGGGATAAGGAATGTCGTGAGTGGTCGTTGCTTGTAACTTTGTCCGAGCGTGCTAAAGAGGTATGTGGTTTTGTTGTGGACGGGAGTACCTACCAGTGCAATGTTGTGCCTGACGGACTTAAGAATGCACCAGCAACGTGTCAGAGCCTGATGAATGAAAGTGAAAAGGACAATGATGCGCTGGGGCATTTCGAGATCTATGTTCCAGCCTATGGTCCGGTCGGTGTAGTTTACCCAGATCATTACCCTCTCAAGATCTTGGACCCGTTTCACAATCGGAATATGAGGCTGACCAGGTGGTCACTAAGGTTATTGGTATATAACCTGGACATAAGCCATATTGCCGGTTGTGACAACGAGGTTGCATGTGGTCGTTCAGGGGTATATGATCCTGGGTAAATTGACACACGGGTAGCCTCCTGCTTTGGTTTGAGTAGTATTTTGCGCTTGGTGCTTGTTGGCTCGCGGTTGTAGCCCAGCGTATTGGGTCGTAAAGCAGGATTGTTGAGCGTTTGGTATAGAAGAAAATAGGCTGCCCTTATAGTGCAGCCGAAAAAAACATATTAAAATATAAAAATCATATAAAAACTCTTTCTTTTTGATGAAGATAATTGTATAAGTTTGTCATAGCCTATAAGGTTTGAGTAGTCCACGAACTATCAAACGGCTGAGCTGCTGTAAGCTCGCTCTGGGAGCATGATATTGTGTCTTTTACTATTGTTGGGAGGAGTTATGAAATGTGAATTTTTTTTTTATAAGATGTGTTTTAGTGATAAACTCAGCGTTGTTTTAGTGCCATGCGGTCGCTGGGTGTGAGGGGTTTGATGGGGTTCTGTATATCAGATTTTAGCTCAGGGTTGAGCAAGTAAAATCTTGGGGGAGGTGTGACGCATGTCGAGTATGAGCATGCTGTACAGAACGCCCAGTCAGGCCCCACCCTCGCTAGGATCGTCAGGGCAGGAACTTTGGCTGTAGTCTGTGTAGAGTTTCCTAACTCAGTTTATGTGAACCGTTGTACTATAAGTATTATCATTATGTATTTTGTTTTCTTCTAAGTCAACGAGTTCTATTTTATATCATTAGTTATAAGTATTGTGTGTGGGACTTATATACAATGATGAGAGAGAGAGTTATGTAACGACAGCCAGTGAGCGCGCCACGAGGTGTGTAGGCCTAACTCCCTCCTCCCTTCCTCCCTTCCTCCCTTTCAGCGCGTGGGAAGTTCTTTGTCGATCCCAGATTGAGAGAGTATATGACGTCATGATTGCCAGTGGGCGGTCCTTAGTGTTGGCGATATGCTCGCTACAGGGCCGAGTATAAAAAGAGAGGTCCTCGCCACAATTCTTCAGAACTCATCAGGCAAAGCGACCTCTCATATCCCTTGCAACTATCGATATTCTTCCGACTGATGTGAACTTTCTCTACTCTCTGAACAGCCTATTTTCTTCTCTTCTCGTCCCTTTTTAACCAATGACCCCTTTGGTGCAGATTTAGTCAGCCAAAGTATTATCGCTTGAGTTCTCACGAGATAAGTGCCTGTTAGATAGCCTATTTTTGGAAGGGTTAACTAGAATAGGATTGATTGATGTTTGTTGCACTCGTATATGTATTTCCCTGTGTGCTATTATTCATGTTCCTGTTTTCTGCTGGTTTAGGTAATGCTAGACTGGGATAGGGTTCCTCGAGTTGTGATTTCCTATGAGTGCTAGGTTGGTTGAACCAGCACAATTGCAACGGAGACGTGGGAAGCCTAGGGGGTCTTTTTGATTGTGTACCGTGGGAGTTTAGCACTGTGTTGCGAGTGAGGGCTTTTGCCTGTGCCACCCAACACTGTGCTATCTCATTTGCTTGACTTTGAGAGGATCGCCAGGAGAGAACCAGATACTAGTGATCTGGATCTCTCAAGAGAGCATCCCGTCAATTACCGTAATTTGGCCGCACAGTCTTAAGGACCTCGCTAGGCTACGAGCCGCTTGCTCAGCCATTGTCTCTTAACCTTAGATATCCCAGCTAGACTTTGCTCGACCAGCAGATACAGCATAGTATTGAAGCTTCTCCTTATGTATATTATTGTTTAAGCACTATTGATTTCATGTGTGGCACGCTTAGCTACTTCAGAGATTAGTGGCCCACGAGCACAATCTTAGTAGGCTATTGCCAGTGCATTGTCGGAGTACTTCTTCTTAATGTTTGCCATATCCTATTGCTTATTCTTATAATTCTTCTTATGTCAATTAAAGCCTTTAATTACCAGTGAGTTATTCATTAAATTGCTGTTCAAAATCCGATACTTACTTCTTACGAGTATTCGAGAAGCATCTAACTTTATCAGAAGATTCCTTGCTTGATGCTCGAGGACTATTGTTTAACGTAACGTAATAGTGCCGATCCGAAGTAGAGGGTGGAGGACTTCTTAAGTTCTTAGTTCAAGGGTGGATTACTTCGGCTTCGGCCAACACTATTCTTTAGTGTTGTAGTACTTTCTTCTTTGTTTGATTGTTGACCAGACTAGATAACTCCCGTCTTGTTATTAGTCTGTTGTGTGAAACGCTAGTACCGAGTTCTTGTATACCCCGTTATAGCAGATAGAACTCTGGAGGGTAGTGGCGTTTTTTTGTTCGGCTGGCAGTACTCTGGGGTTGGGATCGTGTGTTTCCGTTGTGGCAGCGAGCCATACTCGAGTCCTGTGTAAGAGCCCTAGTGTACCCGAGTGCCCGGTCGTAACACATTAAACTATTGTATTCAGCTTAGGAAGGACGTCTACCCATTAAAAGGCTACAGACTATCTCAATTAATCCATTTAATTATCATATATCCTTCCTAAGTTTCATAAAATCGTAGAAATATAGCTGAAATCATAATTATGAAAAAGACGTCGGCGGTACTGAAGGGGTTAAGCGTAGCACAAGAAGGTGAATTAACTACTGCATGACAAGGGATTATCCTAGTTCAATAATACTATGATTACATTTAAGAATACAAACTCAGAGAGGAAAAGAACTTGTGCAGGGAACTGTACTTAAAGAAGTTCACAAACACACACACACACACGGTCACAAGCATACTGTACAATAACACACACACACACACACACACACACACACACACACACACACACACACACACACACACACACCTACCAAAACAGTTTTTGTATGTATGTATGTTTGTGTGCATACGTGAGCGTTTGTGTATACGGACATGTGCACACTTACTGCATGCTCTTATATATGTATGTATATGTATACGTATGTATGTGTGTACGTACGTGTATATATGTATGTTCTGTATATGAGTAAGTAAAATAAATGTGTATATGTACTGTATATCACTTACTCTCATGGTTATTTTATGATAATTTGTATTCTGCACATGCATCATTATTGTATTTATTTATTTTGTTTGTAAACTAAGCTTACCATCCTCATATCTGTACATCTCATGTTCATCCACTAAATTGTAAAATGTGTATTTTCAGCTCATGAGGCTGCCATTCTTTAATAAACCGTTTATTATTATTATTACACACACACACACACACACACACACACACACACACACACACACACACACTCCTGAAGAGAGTAACCAAATCTATAGTCAACTACTTTTAAAAATTATGATCAATTTTAAATACCTATATAATAAATTATGTATAATATTACTATGGCATTTGAAATAATCATATTAAGTCCGTAGAGTTATTCTAGTATTTTGAATTTAAGGGGAGGTTTCTACTTGAGGCATTTTTTTCTGGACCCCTTTCTCCCTCATGTTTAGCCCCATTGCTTTTGAGATTTTAAGACGTTCGCCCTAGTAGTTTTGACATTTTAAGACATTTTGCCCCATTGCTGTCAATTGTAAGACCTTTCGTGCCATTAAGGTGTCGATTTTTTCCTGGCGAGCGATAGCGAGCCTGTAATTTAAGAGCAACCGGCCTCCGGCCGGGAATTTTTTTTACCGAAAAATGTACAAATTTATCTTGAAAGGGGGTCAAGGGGGTTTAATTTTAAGCTTGATGGACGTCTAGGGAATAAACTAAATACCTCCCCTTAACCCTTTTGACTACCACAGATCCTTCTTAAACGGCACAAAATCGTCTAAATATAGCTAGACTAGTATTAAAAAGACGTCGCCGGTACAGAAGGGGCGAAACATCCCATCAAAACCAACATCATTATCCTTCAATAACCCTTTGAGAATTATAAAGCGTTTTGGCAGTTTATTCTGACTATCATTAAACGATTTTATTCAGTTTTGGAAGGCTCTCTCTCATAATCAAAAGTGGAAAACAGATATCTCAATTATTCCTCCGACTCCCACAATTCCTTCAACAGAATACAATCGTCTACTGTTAGCCAGAATAAAATTGAGAAAACGCGTCATACTTTCAAATTATTTTTTACAATATATTTTGTCTTCACATCTACTACCAATTTTCAACTAGACACTACCACAACTACCACTACCGACACTACCACAACTACCACTACCGACACTACCACAACTACCACTACCACAACTACCACTACCCCAACTACCACAACTACCACTACCACCACTACCACTACCACAACTACCACTACCACCACTACCACTACCACCACTACCCCAACTACCACTACCGACACTACCCCAACTACCACTACCGACACTACCACAACTACCACTACCGACACTACCACAACTACCACTACCGACACTACCACAACTACCACTACCGACACTACCACAACTACCACTACCACAACTACCACTACCACAACTACCACAACTACCACTACCACCACTACCACTACCACAACTACCACTACCACCACTACCACTACCACCACTACCCCAACTACCACTACCGACACTACCATAACTACCACTACCGACACTACCACAACTACCACTACCACAACTACCACTACCACAACTACCACTACCGACACTACCACAACTACCACTACCACCACTACCACTACCACCACTACCACTACCACAACTACCACTACCACTACCACCACTACCCCAACTACCACTACCGACACTACCACAACTACCACTACCGACACTACCACAAGTACCACTACCGCCACTACCACAACTACCACTACCGACACTACCACAACTACCACTACCGACACTACCACTACCACTACTACCCCCAACTACCACTACCGACACTACCACAACTACCACTACCGACACTACCACAACTACCACTACCGACACTACCACAACTACCACTACCGACACTACCACAACTACCACTACCACAACTACCACTACCACAACTACCACTACCACCACTACCACAACTACCACTACCGACCACTACCACTACCACAACTACCACTACCACCACTACCACTACCACCACTACCCCAACTACCACTACCGACACTACCACAACTACCACTACCGACACTACCACAACTACCACTACCGACACTACCACAACTACCACTACACAACTACCACTACCACCACTACCACTACCACCACTACCACTACCACCACTACCACTACCACTACCACCACTACCACAACTACCACTACCGACACTACCACAGCTACCACTACCGACACTACCACAACTACCACTACCACAACTACCACAACTACCACTACCACAACTACCACTACCGACACTACCACAACTACCACTACCGACACTACCACAACTACCACTACCACCACTACCACTACCACCACTACCACAACTACCACTACCACCACTACCACAACTACCACTACCACCACTACCACTACCGACACTACCACAACTACCACTACCGACACTACCACAACTACCACTACCGACACTACCACAACTACCACTACCGCCACTACCACAACTACCACCACTACCACTACCACCACTACCCCCAACTACCACTACCGACACTACCACAACTACCACTACCGACACTACCACAACTACCACTACCGACACTACCACAACTACCACTACCGACACTACCACAACTACCACTACCAACACTACCACAACTACCACTACCGACACTACCACAACTACCACTACCGACACTACCACAACTACCACTACCGACACTACCACAACTACCACTACCACAACTACCACTACCGACACTACCACAACTACCACTACCACAACTACCACTACCGACACTACCACAACTACCACTACCACAACTACCACTACCGACACTACCACAACTACCACTACCACAACTACCACTACCGACACTACCACAACTACCACTACCACAACTACCACTACCGACACTACCACAACTACCACTACCACAACTACCACTACGGACACTACCACAACTACCACTACCGACACTACCACTACCGACACTACCACAACTACCACTACCACCACTACCCCAACTACCACTACCGACACTACCACAACTACCACTACCGACACTACCACAACTACCACTACCACAACTACCACTACCACCACTACCCCAACTACCACTACCACCACTACCCCAACTACCACTACCACCACTAACACAACTACCACTACCGACACTACCACAACTACCACTACCACAACTACCACTACCGACACTACCACTACCGACACTACCAC
>JBAKBP010036713.1:0-18108 GCA_037953745.1 Lithodes maja | reverse complement strand
CTATAAGTCTCTCCCGGCTCTCAAGGATATATTTAAGTACAGACCCCGGCTTCTCTTCGCCCTCCCAGATCTCTTTCACCATACTTAAAGGTCCTCTCACATTATGGCCAAAGACTAGTTGATTTGGACTGAACCCCAGGCTCTCTCCTGGGACTTCACGTGCAGCGAACAGAACATACGGCAGACCCAAATCCCAATCAGTGTCATGTTCTGCACAGTAACAGCGTAGCATACTCTTCAGGGTCGAGTGCCACCGCTCCAAGACTCCCTGACTCTCGGGATGGTAGGCTGACGACACTACAGAACATATACCGTGCAACTGAAGGGTTTGCTTGAACAATTTGAATGTAAAATTGCTCCCCTGGTCTGACTGCACCTCACGTGGAAATCCATAATGGGAACAGAACAATAATAAGTTTTTAACAACTGCCTTTGCCGAGCCGTTTCTCATGGGGTATGCGTCCGGGTATCTCGTAGCCACATCCATGATTGTCAACAGGAATTTATTGCCACTACTAGTAGGCGGGAAAGGGCCAACCAAATCTACTACAACTTTGCTGAACGGAGGCCCGGTGACAGGTATGGGAAACAAAGGTGCCTTCGGGATTGTCTGGTTAGGCTTCCCCGTTGTCTGGCAGGTCGCACACCCAGCCACCCATGCACAGACATCAGCCTTGACCCCAGGCCACCAGAAAAACCTGCCCAATGCCGCCAATGTTTTTGTTACCCCCAAATGACCCGCCACCGGCACATCATGCGCCAGACACAATAAGGACTCTCTATACTTATTTGGAACAACCACCTGGTCTACTACCCTCGCACTGCCCTCCCACTTCGATTTGGGGTCTAGAAATCTGCGGTACAATATCCTGTTGAGCCTAAAGAAATCTCCCGGCTTCGCATCCCCATCTTCCTCCAACTCTATGGCACCATTGCTATAACGAGCTAGGCTAGCATCTTGCAGCTGCTGCTCACTAATGTCCCTGGGCGTCAATGCATCAAGATGGTTTTGTAATAAGACATTACCCCGGCTAGTAGGCTCTACTGCCTTAGTGGCTCTCGCTACAGCTCTTGCCTCACGCGAAGTCTTACCCAACTCTGCCTTGTTACACACCATATCTGGGCCAGAGTCAACTCCCGTGTTTATTATAGGTCCAAGTACCGAATCACCGAGAAGTGCAGCAGAATCAATGTCCCTTTTCCTGCCCTTAGCAACCTTCTCCTGATCCTTCCTCCACTGTCCCCGAGGTTGAGTGCTAGGCTGTGCAGGAGCCGCAGAGCGAGATCGGGTTACCACACAGGCCATCTCATCCTGTTGGCACCTCCCAACCCATTCCCGATTCTCACCATCCACGTCGGCCGCCCTCTCGGCAACGACTAAGGGTGGAGTCCCGGAAGTGGGCACCGCAAAGTCGTTGCCGAGAAGAAGGTCGACGCCCTCAACTGGCAAACACTCAACGATCCCTACATCCAGCTCCCTGCACACCTCTCCCACTCTCAACTCCAACCTCACAAGTGGGTATGACCTCGTAGCATTTATACCCTGCACCACAACAACTCTGGCCGCATTTATCGGTTTCCCTGTGAAGTTCCTCAACAAAGTTTGCGAAGCCCCCGTATCCCTCAGCAAGTCAACCCTCCGTAGTTCACTCCCCCAGCTCACAAACCTGTGTCCCCGATGGCTACAGAAAGTGTCCCGGACAGGTGTCGAGCCTTCCGTACGCTTCTTTACCGCGTGTGCCTCAGCTGCTGACAACCTACCCCGGGCAGTTGCTGCAGCCTTCAGAGACACACCGATACTGTGAACCAATGACACCGGCTTAGCGGGAGTGTTACTAGGGCACTCACGTGAATAATGGCCTAGCTTCTGACATTTGTAACATTTCACATCCCCAATGGGCTTCTTCCCTTGTGCGGGCGAAGAAGGGGCCTGACCTTTAGTAAACGGGAGAGGCTTGTGTTTGTAGGTGTTATTAGGTGCAATGCTTTTAGTGTGGTTATGTGTGTCATAGGATTTGTTATTATCGAAAACTCTGGTGGGTGGGGTATAGCGCCCCTTCTGCCCTGACTCAGCCCTCTGAGCGGCACCGCAACCACGAATCAATGATAATCTGAGGTCTGCCATCTTGGCAGCCTCCTCTACTGTCTTGGGACATTTTTCCTTAATGTTCAGCGTTAGATCGGTTCCAGTACATTTGTAAAACTGTTCCAGATAGAAAAGTTGCTTAATTTCCTCAGCCGACTCTGCGTGCTCGGACCGAAACCAGTTATTACATGCATCTGTTAAGTCCCGTGCGTGCTCCATAAAACTGACGTCGCTCTTCTTATTCACGCCACGGAACTTCAATCTATAAGTTTCGGGTTGCAGTTCGTAGGCCCGGAGCACAGCCTCCTTCACCAGTCCATACACGACACTCTCGTCCAGTGACAGTGCATCGTAGGCTTTCAACCCCTTACCCACTAGACGTGATGAAACTAATGCTGCCCATTTAACCTCCGGCCAGTCATACTCACGACACTTCTTTTCGAAACGAGCAAAAAACTCAGTCACTGCTGTCTCATCAAATGCGGGTACTAACTTAATTAAATGCGAAAGTGAGTCTGTAACCCAGTGCCCACCACCGAGATGACGCCCCGTGGTCTCTACTCTAGACTTCTCGACATCCATTTCAGCCTGGTACCTGGTTGCATCCTGATTGGCTTGGATTCTAGCAACCTCTATGCGTTCTATACTAGCCTGTTGTATCTGAATCTCCTGCAGCTTAATCCGTTCTATACTAGCCTGTTGTATCTGAGTCTCCTGCAGCTTAATCCGTTCTATACTAGCCTGTTGACTCTCTTGCAACTTAAGCTTAGCTAGTTCTAGCTGAAATAACATCTCAGGAGACAGGCCTGGGGGGGGAGAGCACAAAATGGGGGATCCACACCGAGACGTGTTTACGGGTAAGCCAGCTTGCCATTGAGAACCCTCCTGCTGCATCGTGCTAAGACTCGCTGGCTGAGGGCCCAGCTCAGGGGTAGAGTGGAATGGAGGCTTGGAGGGAACCCCCCAAGACCCCACTCCACCCACCGCCCCATCGCCATCACCCAACAAACATGCCACCAAATTCTTCTTGGGCCAACTGTCAGGACAGTCCCGCCCCAAAACCGTGGCTAAACAGCGAAGACCGTAACAATCAATAGCCTGCAGGCGCTGTTCGGTCAAAGGTGTCTGCAAAAATGCCCGGGCATCCCTCTCTCCACTTATAACACTCCCCTCCCTAAATATCTGTTGTACTTGCTGGTCACTAGGCTGTACCGTGTTATCCTCCCCCGTAAATGATGAGTCATTAGACATAGTGCTGGTTATACAATTGCTGTTCATAAAAAAAAAGAAGTGCTTATTACTAATTGCAGTCTCGACTCACAAAATGTTAAAGATGCTTGAATGACTCTACTCTAGACACCCCTAACGAAACAATCTGCAAGTCCACCAATACAATAATGACACAATAAAAATTCCTCCAATATGCAAGAAAATTCTAGCCAGCTCTACTAGGTAGCATAGAATAGTTCTCCAAAAAACATGTGATAGGATACTACTGAATCTTGTGCAAGGTCGCCATTTTTGTTACGGCTGGATCGGCAATACATATTCGGGATTCTTGATCGTAGGACAGAAATGGCTTATGTGACAACGACATGCTCGATTCCAGTCCCAAATACTATATGCTCCAGACAACAAAAGCACCAACGCCCTACAGAGTTATCGTCTATGGTAACGAGGTACCTTAACTCGGCGAAAGTGTACAACAGGGGTAGGCTATGAGGCTAAACTCCCTCAGACATTTATAGGTTACGTTATTACTAAAGAAATGCAATACTCAAGAAACTACGTTAATATTAAGCCTCTAATAATGTAGAATAGAAGCAGGCTAAAGGTATGACAGTGAAATGCTAAATGACAAATGTACACGCCTACTTGAAAGCGCGTGCACTAGAATAACTGTCCCCTACTAACATGCACTAGCATGTAGCATACAAGATGTTCATGATCCAGTAGATACCTAATAATACACATGGAAGGAACATAAATAGTAGTCACTTATTATAATAATGAATCTATACTTGGAATAACTAAAAGGTTGCAGGCAACAGTACTGCGCCGGTAGCCTACTACCGCATAGGCTACTTCGCTTCTCTCACTCTGTCTCCCTTCTGAGTCCGTATGCGCCCTACGCAACAGAACTCCGGACACAGCAGCAAAACGACAGTGCAGTTAATTGATACATGAAAGTATTAATAGTGTTGTCTTGTGTGTGAGTAATGTGTATTGTAAAGTGTTACATACATATACTTAAAGAGAGCTGCAATGCATAGTAAAATAAAGATATATCCCACTCATCATCCCCATGTGTTCTAGCTAGCAGGCCAAGTCACAGGAACAACGAGTCCCAGCACCGAAAGCGAGAACCCAGGAAAAGACTGTAGAGAACACAAGGACAGATAAATTACGTTACTCTACTATACCGGCACTACGAGCGAGCTGTAGTCTCTGGTACTACACTCGCTCCTGGCTCGGTATGCAAATCAAGGCTAAGTCCTCGCCCCTCTACAGACAACTCCTGGGCATGGTCGGGCTCTTACACATGGCACCAGTCTAGTCACAAATTGGATGATGAGCGGGGCATATAACTCGTGAACATGTAGAACGTTCACCAACTATCCTCATCAAGAAGATCGCTGTTCACATTAACCCCTTAAATCTAATACATGTAAATATATGCTTGTCCTAAGAGTAATACGAGAGGTGAGTGCTGAAACTCCTTTAGGACCTCAAGGGAAGGTTATGCATTTAAATAGAGAGAAGAATGAAATGAGAGTAATGTCGTCAGAGAGAAAGAGTGCAACCGTGAGAAGTTGGGAGAGAGGGCAAGGGATGTTAGAATCTCAAAGGTTCTAGGCAACCTGATCATGGAACACACAGCGAGCCTCCAGGCAATGTGCTGTACGACAACATGGGCAGCCCAGGCAGCATAGGCAGGCGGCAATGGACTACCAACCCTGTCGCGCCCAGCTATAAGCGCAAGGCTGCCAACCAGTCAATACGTCTGGCAACCACCCCCCCGGCAGGGTGGCGCGTTGCTACCCTCTCGCTCTGAAGCCTAACTCACTCTCTCTCTCTGAACTCCCATTGTCTTATCTATCAACTTCTCTATTGATACTACATATTAAATGGAAGGTCTCGACATGACTTAAAACAAAACCCACCACTGGTTAGCACATGACGAGACCTTTGCAGAGATACAAAGAACATAGTTATAAGTTGTCACACTCAATATACATGGCTGCTGACGGTAGCCAGCACGGTACAGTGGTACGGGCGGTACAGTGGAGTACCAAGGAGTACAATCAGGTTGCGTTGCCACGCACTGGGTGCGTCACAATATATATATATATATATATATATACAGTAGGGTCTCACATAGAACGAGAAATTGGTCGATAAACGAGGTCGTTCTATGTGAATTCGCTCTATGTAAAACACGTACCTTATGGGAATAATTGATATTGGTCGATCGGTCCTCCCGTACGTACCCTTACGTTTATACTCATTCACACCCATGCATACCAAAACATATATAAAAGTTATGCATAGAAATTATGAAATATGCATATTGTTGCTCACCTTAAATCTAATTAGGGATGGTATTTTGGTGGCCCAATATGGTCAATGTTCACTGAAAGCGTAAATTTCCGTCAGGAGCGTATGTGCGGGTTCGTCACTGAGGCAAAAAGATGGTGAACTGCCTCCCTCTCCTCCCTCCCTGCCCAGCATCCCAAGCATCTCAGATGACAGTGACGTCACAATGCGCAACCTACGTCAAATCACCTGACGTTTTGTACGATATTTCGGCGCTCTATATGAGAACTCCTCGGATTTGACCTACTTTGATGGCAAAATCGTTCTATATGATCACATTCGTTCCTAACGAAAATTTTGGAACAATATTTTAGGTCGTTCGTTCTATAAGAGAATCGTTCTATGCGAACACGTTCTATGTGAGACCCTACTGTATATATACAGTATATATATATATATATATATATATATATATATATATATATGTACATACTGTACAGTATTTTTATTTTTATTTTTAATTTTTAAGTATTTTTTGGGGGGGTCTTGGGATCCTCCGTTGAAGGGCCGGAGGATCCGAAGACCCCATTTCACCCTGGCGCGTAGCCTATTTTACTGTCATTCAAAACAGAGGCAAGGGATGTGAGGACTGAGGAGATTGCCCAAACATCTCCATGCCTGCCGAGAATCGAAGTCGGTCCTCCCGGTTAGAAACCGAGCGCTCTACTAATTGTCGCTACAGGCCACCCCCTAGAAAAACATGAATAAATCAATAAATACTCTTGTACGTAAATACACTATCGTCTAAACCTTAACCCAGGTACTGCTGCCTGGGTGAATGTGGCCAGATTCTTAAGATCCAATGCATAAACAAAAAATGTCAAAACATCCCAGTGGCACTCAAAACAAAGCAATTTGTGATTAGGTGAGATAATTCCCCTCCATTACTTTCTACCACTCCTACACATGTGTCCTCCCCCCCTTCCCCTCCTCACCCCCCTTTTTCTCCCCTCCTCAATTATCTGGTATTTTAATTCCCGGTTATTCCCGATATTTATCGAGTATTTTCGTGCGAGGACGACTGGGAGAGAGGAGGGAGGATGGAGGAGTGTATCTCCGACCCTCTAAGCACACAGTCTGGCTTTTTCACAAATCAGGGTCTGGACCGAAGAGCTCCAACAGGTGCCGGGCGTGGCGGCTGGTCTCCATTCTCGGCTGCTCTCGTCTGGTCTGGTCCTCTCATTCGCTCACGTTGTGGGAAAAAGGCAGCTTATCCGCAACTACCAGATGGACATCAGAAGTATCTTTAGGCGTTGTTGATAAGCTCATCTGGGTTGTGGCTGGTAAGCCAACATTCAATAATCTCTCCTTGTTAACCGTGTTTAAGGCTGACAAGGAGGAGACTCAAGAATGACTGCTTAGAGAGCCAGGGGTGGTCTCTTGCACAGACTGAATGTTACCAGCTGGTGTCTCGGTGCCAAGCAAGGGCAATCGAGTCACACTAGCAACAATTCCAGGTGATACAGGCACAAACTCAGCAACCGAGCTTTCCCGGCAAGCGTTGTAACCGATGCGGGTTGGCACAGAGTTGAGATCAAGACAGCAATTAAGCGTTGTAACCGACGTGAATTGATCCTCGGCTGGTAACTGAGTCTTGGTTCAGCACTTGGCCATCCTGGCTAGCATTGTAATTGATGCAGGGTAACACTGCACTAGCAGGACAGCAAACGTTGTAATTTACTTGACCTTTTCCACAGCATGAACTGTAACCATCCTTTCTCACCTTAGGATTTATGTCCTTTCTATTCCTAGGACTGTCTGTGAGGCAACCAAATATTTCTTTTAAGCCAGCAGGCTGAATGCTTGTCGATGATTGATTTGGCTGAAGTGTCTCTTCTGGCTGGGATAATAGGCTACAGTTGGGGCAAAAGGGGCACCTTCAGGGGCTGGGGTAGACCCTTCTCCGGCTGGGATGTCGCAGGGGAAGTATCTCTGGGCAGCAATGGCACGGCTGGTTTTTGAGTTGGTGATGTCTCTGGTTGAGTTTGCAGGGGTTATGCAATGGCTGCAACTGGTGTTTTTTTATGCCGGACTGGTTGTGCAGGTTTTGAAATCCGTTTGAGGGGCTTGTCAGGTAAATTAGGTTTGGAAGAAATCGTGGTGGTGGGTGCGCCAACGTGGTGTGGAGTCTCCTTTTTTTTTCTTTTTTTTCAGAATTTGAGTGTTGCGGGGGCATTTGAGATTTCTTGCTGCTGCACGCCTTTATTAAGGATGGTCCTCTGGTTAAAGTTGGAGAGTTGTTGGGCGTGTGCAGGGGGCATGGGAGGTTGATCAGGATCGGAGGTTTATCTTGCGTCTACTTATTGCAAATATCTGTGTATGGAGATTATTTGTAAAGAAGGAAGTTTTATTTTTTTCCTCAGTTTACAGGAGCCCCAATAGTAATGATGAGAATAACAGAGAGCTGTTACTGTTGATGGATGAAATAAGTAACCTAAGGAGCAAGTACAAGGTGTTCATGGGAGACTTTAATCTTCCACTTGTTGACTGGTCCAACTACACATCCCCTACCGGAGTGGATGATATACAGAGTTTATTCATAGAAAAGGTGAGAGATTGTTTCCTGACTCAACATGTTGATGAAATAACAAGATTCAGAGGCAATATCCTGGACTTAATTTTGAGCAACGATGACAATTGTTGAAGACATTAATACCGAAAATCCGATTGGCAAGAGTGATCATGCATGTATCAAATTTCGTTGTGATATTGAAGAAGAAAGAGTCAAAGGTAAAGTCATACATATGTACGAAAAAGCTAATTACCACCTGATGAGACGAAAACTAAACATAGATTGGAAGAGATTCTTATCGACAGAGAATATCACAGAAGGGAAGTGGAATGCATTTTTGAACAAATTGAGGGAGACTATCGACGAGTGTGTCCCAAAGAAGGTTATAGGTGAAATGAGAACAGGAAGGAAAAGGCTGAATGAGAGTTTACCTATGAACAGGAAACTATGGAGCAAAATTAAGAAGAAGCAGAGGCTTTGGGAACAATTGAGGAAATTGAAAGGGAGGTGTGAAAATGGGAATGGGATTGAAGCACAGAGCAAACTGTATAATGAGGTTGAAAATTAATACAGGAAAATCAACAATCAAGTGAGAAAGGAGACAAGAAATGCAGTGAAGAACAAAGAACAGGAAATAGCAAGCAATGCAAAGGACAATCCCAAAATATTTTGGAAGTAGCCTACATCCAGTCAAAGACAAGAACTAAATCAAGAATCCCAGAGCTCTTTATCAATGATGACAAAATAATAAGAACAGTAGATGACAAAGAAAAAGCTGAAGTGTTGGCCAAGCAATTCTTAGAAGTGTTCATTAACCTCTGAAGTGCGCACGGGGGTAATTGAAAACCTCCCCCTGTGCTGACGTATTTGAGGTGTTTCCGTCACTAAAATATTCATTGTACCATTAATAGCATTAATAATTATCCATATGCACCTATTATGGGTTGATTATAAAGGTATTAACCTGAAACAACAATAAAACGAGTGAAAACAGCGTTTGGATGGTCAAAATCGGAGATATAGCCCGCGAGTTGTATAATGTATGGGTGAGGCAAGCTACCTTCCCGCCAATTTTCCCCAAGGCCACTGCGACACAGTCGATCGATACTCTCTCTCTCTCTCTTGCACTCGATTGAAGTGCAATAAATACGCAATAAATTTTCAGATTTAGAGGAGCTAGTGTTTACAGAAAATTATGATGTGATTGGCATAACAGAATCTTGGCTCAATACAGAAGATAGAGACTTTTTAGCAGAGTATTCACTTCCCGGTTATGTAATGTTTGAGAAAAGCCGAATAAATCGAAATGGAGGTGGCGTTTTACTTTATATCAAAGAAAGTCTTAACCCTACCCTCTTGTCAAAACCTCAAATTGTGAACGTCGACGCATCTTTTGTGCTAATAAAGAATAATAAAGGTACCAAAATAATACTTGCATTAATATACAGACCTCCAGCTCAATCAGTGCAAACTGACCGAGAAATTTACGAACAAATTGCAGATGTAAGTAACTCACAAGATACCGTAATTTTTGGTGACTTTAATTTACCTGTGACCAAGTGGGGCGATACTCTTACTTCACACTCCGGACATGACTTGTATACGAACTTGCAAGAGAGTTCGCTTTATCAATTTGTTGGAACGCCGACCCGTGGTAATAACGTTCTTGACATTGTACTTGCAACAAAAGAAGAATTAATAGAGAATTTGAATGTTGGTGATGAATTCAGTAACAGCGACCATCATACGATAACTTTCACTTTAAACTTTACTAGTAACGAACCAAATAGTACCATCGAAAAAGTCCCTAATTTCAAGAAAGCAAACTTTCCTAAACTTAGAGCTATGTTTAAAGAAACTGACTGGAGCTTTTTAATTCACAATAACGACATAAATACATCTTGGAAGTTATTCGAAGCCACTTACCTAAAAGCAGTGCAAGACTGCATACCATCGAAAACTCGGCGTCCAGGCCATAATAATAAGCCCAAATGGTGGAATAAAGATATTTCAAACTGCCTACTTGCTAAAAAATTTGCTAATGATAGATTAAAATCCTCACAAAATGACGAAGAACGGCTGAAATTTGTAGAGCTACGACGCAAAGCCAAAAAGTTAATTAAGCAAAGTAAAAAGACCTTAGAGTTACATATTGCGAATCAAAGTAAAACTAACCCGAAAGAATTCTATAGTTATATCAGAAAGAAAAAAGTAGTTACTTCAACTGTTGGACCGTTAGTCGATGAAAATGGAGAATACACCAAAGACGAAGAACAAATGAGTAATGCCCTCAATACCTTCTTTGCATCAGTTTTTACAACAGAAGACCTCAGTGATATCCCTACACCATCGCCGATTCAGATTGATAATTCAGATGTTTTAAGCAATATCACCGTTACAGAGAGAGAAGTATTGAATTGTTTAGATAAACTCAAGGTAAATAAAACGCCTGGACCTGATACAATCTCGCCTAGAGTTCTAAAGGAAGCTAAGGATGAGCTCTCTAAACCACTGACATTACTATTCAATAAATCCTTGCAGTCTGGAACTATGCCCGATCAGTGGAAGCTAGCCAACGTAACACCGATATTCAAAAAAGGCAGCAAATCCCTATCCAGTAACTATCGTCCAATTAGCTTAACCTCAGTTGTATGTAAAATGCTAGAAACGGTCATAAGAGACAGACTCGTAAATCACTTAGAGGAAAATAACATACTTAAAGATACTCAACACGGCTTTCGTAAAAAACGTTCCTGTTTAACAAACCTCTTAGACTTCTTCCACGATATCCTCAACCTCTACGATGAGAGTAAAGCTGTAGATATTATATACCTTGATTTTCAAAAGGCCTTTGACAAAGTTCCCCACAAACGTTTACTGCTAAAACTAAAAGCACATGGAATACAAGACGGTGTGTTGAAATGGATAGAAAATTGGCTCAGCGACAGAAAGCAAAGAGTAGTCATAAACGGTAAGGCATCAAAATGGACCAATGTAAGTAGCGGGGTACCCCAGGGATCGGTACTAGGACCAATTCTCTTTCTAATTTACATCAACGACATAGATGAGGGTCTCACCTGTACAATCTCAAAATTTGCTGACGATACAAAAATTGCAAATAGCGTACTCTCAAAAGAACAAGTTGACGATATGCAACACAATCTAGATAAATTGTCATGTTGGGCCCAAATTTGGCAAATGAGTTTCAATGCGGATAAATGTAAAGTACTACATATCGGATACCTAAATGAGAAAGCAAACTATTCGATGAATGGCACTCAGCTTAAGAATGTAAACAGAGAAACCGATCTGGGAGTAACAATATCGAGTAACCTAAAACCGAGTCAACAATGTTCAGAAGTTGTTAAGAAGGCAAACAAAATAATTGGCTTTATAGGCAGGTCATTTGAGCATAAATCCAAAGAAGTTATCCTAACCCTTTACAATTCCTTAGTCCGCCCTCTTCTGGAATACTGCGTTCAATCCTGGTGCCCTTATTACCAAAAAGATATAAACAAGCTAGAACGAGTTCAACGTAGAGTTACCAAAATGATACCTAGCCTAAAGAACAAACCATACGAAGAGCGTCTTAGAGAATTAAATCTATTTCCTTTAACCCAGCGCAGATTAAGAGGCGACTTAATTCAAGTGTTCAAAATCATCAAAGGCATCGACAATATGAACTGTAGTAAGTACTTCACTATCGACCAATCTAATTACACGCGGGGAAACGGTTGCAAAATTATTGGTAAATCTTTTAACTCGCACGAATCTAAGAATTTCTTCTTCAATCGAGTTGTCAACTTGTGGAATGGGCTTCCCCGAAACGTTATAGACTGCATCACCGTTGATTCATTTAAACTCCGCCTAGACAAATATCTCGCATCAAACCCGCGACTGACTGCGTTTGTAAATGAATAACTTTATTTTATCCCCCCCTCAGTTACTAACCCATCTGTCCCCTACTAACTTCCTAATCCTGCCACGGACATTGGTTCCAGGGCAGTGGTTCCCTTTCCAATGTTCCCTTGCCCACTCTAAACCACTGTTTGGACACTTGATCCTCAGTGTTTTGGAGGACGAGCAACCTAGAAGGGTCACTGGATCTGTTGTTGCTTGATTTCCTTTGTACTCCTTTGATTGCCATCAGTGATGACAACACCCTGCTTGCAACTCGCTAATGTTAGCACGAAAATATACCTCAGAATAAGGGAATAATAGGGAAAATAGGTGATAACTGAGGGATAGGAGGAAAGTGGGGAAGGAGGGGAGGTAGAGGACTGAGATTTTGCATGGCCCAGGGGCCAAAAAAAAAAATAAAATAAAAAAAAAAATAAATAAAAAAAAAAAAAAATTCTATGTCAAAAGTTGATTTTTAATTTTACTTACTCAGGAGAGTCTTCCCGCAGTCCGCCGGGGGAACTCTTAAGAGTCTTCCCGCAGCTCCCGGGTTAAGGAGCCCGATGGCGAAACCTCCGCAGGCAAAAGGGAAAACGTTCCAATAACCAAATTGCAGAATATGGTGTTCACCAAAGAGAAGGTCAAAAGAGTAATAATGAAGCTAAAAAGGGACAAATCACCTGTCCTGACGAATTGCACCCAAGGATAATTAAAGAGGTAATGGAAGAAATTCTAGAGCCATAACAAATAATATTTGAATCCTCCTTCAACTAGCAACAATTACCATAAGACTGGCTCATAGCAGACATCACACCAATATTAAAAAAGGAAACAAGTGTGAACCTGGAAACTACAGGCCAGTTAGCCTAACAAGTCTTATTTGCAAAATCATGGAAACATTAATTAGAGAAGAAATGCTATTACACATGAAGAAACAATTTATTCAGTACAAAACAGTATGGATTTATATGGACGCTCGACAGTACTGCAACTAATTAAAGTATTGGATGAATGGACTCGGATAATCGACGAAGGGCAAGCAGTAGATGTAGTGTACAGTACTGCGACTTCCAAAAAGCGTTTGACAGAGTGCCCCAAAAGAGACTCTTGGAGAAAATATCATGCTGTGGTATTGAAGGAAGGTTTCTGCCCTGGATAAAGGAATTCCTGATGAAACGGAGGCAAAGGGTGGTAGTTAATAGGGAGGTATCCAGCTGGAGTGATGTAATGAGTGGGGTCCCCCAGGGATCGGTGCTGGGCCCTTTACTGTTTGTAATTTTCATAAATGACCTGCCTGATTGCATAAAGAACCAGAGTGATTTATACTTGTATGCCGATGATACAATTAAAGGTCTTCAGAAAAATTACAAGCAAGGATGACTGTCATAAGCTGCAGGAGGATCTGGACGAGATTAATTCATGGACCGACAAATGGCTGTTGAGTTTCCATCCAGATAAAACTAAATACATGAGGATAGGCAAAACGAGTGTAGAAGATGCATGAAGGCTATCCCTTGACCAATCACATCGACCAATCCACTGCTGAGAAAGATATCGGAGTTATAGTTGATGACAGATTGACCTTTACAGCACATCTTGCAGAAAAAATCAACAAGGCAAACAAGATAGTGGGAATCATAAGAAGATCTTTTGTTAGCTTGGATGCAATTTTTTTTAAATAGCTGTATGTCTATAGCCCTCGTGAGACCCCACCTGGAATATGCTAATCATGTGTGGAACCCACACTTGGTCAAGGATATAGCAATTGAAAATGTACAGAGAAGGGCCACCAAGCTCTTGCCACAAATGAAGGAATTGTCATATGAGGAGAGGTTAAGGGTGTTAAATCTGCCAACTCTTACCTACAGGAGATCACACAGGGACTTAACCCGGGAGCTGCGGGGAGACTCTTAAGAGTTCCCCCGGCGGACTGCGGGAAGACTCTCCTGAGTAAGTAAAATTAAAAATCAACTTTTGACATCGAAAAAAAAAAAAAAAAAAAAAATATTTTTTTATTTTTGTTTGGCCCCTGGGCCATGCAAAATCTCAGTCCTCTACCTCCCCTCCTTCCCCACTTTCCTCCTATCCCTCAGTTATCACCTATTTTCCCTATTATTCCCTTATTCTGAGGTATATTTTCGTGCTAACATTAGCGAGTTGCAAGCAGGGTGTTGTCATCACTGATGGCAATCGAGTGCAAGAGAGAGAGAGAGAGTATCGATCGACTGTCGCAGTGGCCTTGGGGAAAATTGGCGGGAAGGTAGCTTGCCTCACCCATACATTATACAACTCGCGGGCTATATCTCCGATTTTGACCATCCAAACGCTGTTTTCACTCGTTTTATTGTTGTTTCAGGTTAATACCTTTATAATCAACCCATAATAGGCGCATATGGATAATTATTAATGCTATTAATGGTACAATGAATATTTTAGTGACGGAAACACCTCAAATACGTCAGCACAGGGGGAGGTTTTCAATTACCCCCGTGCGCACTTCAGAGGTTAATAGAAGCCTACAAGATTATCAGCGGGATTTACGATGAAGACTGCTGTAAGGACATCTTCCAGATGAGAGAGGATCGACAGTGTGACTCGAGGAAATTCAAAGAAAATGTTCAAACCCAGAATGCAACTTAATATAAGAAAATATTAATTTCCTTGCAGAGTGATTGATAATTGGAATGAATTGCCGGAGTGTACTTTTGTACTTACTTGTACTTTTGTAGATGTTTAGGCGACAATCAACACGGTCGATCTGGGGATCCGCCGCTAATGAGCTCGTCCTGGAATCTTTACGACTCTGAATCTTGCGATTCTTTACAGGACTGACCATGCCATTTTTATTGGCACTAGCTCAGAGAAGTGTTGAGAGGGGAGAAGGGGTGTTGGAGAGAGAGGAAGGTGTTGGAGTAGCTTTGTTATGTGTGTTTAGTCTGTATACGTCATCAGGATGTCCCCTGACTGGGTGCAAGCATGTGAAACATGCTAGGACGTACTGCCGCACCCACTAAATGTCCGCCGTGGCAGGGATTCAATCCCGGGTCTTTCAGATTCACACGCGAGTGTGCTCACCACTTGACCACCGCCTAATAATGGAAAAATCAAGACCAATTTTATAACCACAGAGAAAAAATCACGTCCACCACACAAAACCACCATAATGCGGTTGTGGATCTAGACCTGGAGTCACAGGCTGGTTAGCCTCTTCCAGAAGTACTTCTGTGAGTATCTTTTTTTTTTTTTTTTTTTTTCTATATTCCAACTTACTTCCTCTCGGGCATAGGCTGAGAGCCTTAACATTCACCGCTTTACAATGAACAGTGAAGCCCGTGAAGTCTTGTTCCAGTCTAGGGAGTGAGACATGTGAAGCACGTAGAGTACAACGAGCACCTGCCATCTTGCCTTCACATGAGGCACGGTGCTCACTCATGGCCCAAAACGACCCCATCTCTGAAGCCACCTCGTTCCCGTGCTTCACGGTCTCACCCCCTACACTCGGACTCTCACACTTACACACACACAACGCCACCTGTTGAGCAGATAACTCACCAGGCATTGCACCCCTATAGCATATTTTGAATATGGGAATATTCATACAGTGCTATTTAATCAGGGAACAATGAGGATATTTTATTGAAGTTTCGGTGGGCTTGTGGTAATGCACTGATACCAGGTACAGCACAAATTCCATCCCAATAATATCTTCCCATTGATACATCGGGATTTGAACCCGGGACCTTTGGATTACCAGGCCAGTGGCAAGACCACTCCACCACACCTCGTCTCGAGTGATTTCTCCCAATGATTTAGTTTCCCCTATACATTCCCGCTTGGCTCAGTTTTCTATCACGGGCGCCGTAGAAGATGTTTCGAATGGGTCTCTATTATGTTGATTATGTGGCTGTTGGTCCTTGATGACGGCAATACGTTTGCAGTGTTTATGCAAGTTTGGGGCTGGTACTGCATTACTAGGCCGCATATCAATATGAAATACGAGAGAAGGTAAATATGTGGAGGAAGAAGAAAGAACAAGAGAAGATAGAAAGGATAAGATAAAGCCGCGTTTTCCAACACCCCCCCACTATCTCCGATAGACTGCAGTGTCTTATACATATTACACCATTAACCCGAGAAGTACGATAGAACTCACGGAAGTACAGGTATGTGTATATAGCGACTGCGATAGGCCTCACAGAAGTAATCCCATGAAAAAACCCTTATAAAACACCTCAGGGGCTTTCAAAACAAAGGAATAAGTAATTAGGTGAGATAATTCCTCTCTAGTACTTCCTACCATCTATCCATAGGTTTCTCAGCCCCCCCCCCCACCTTCCTCAATTATCACCTATTTTTCCTCTTATTAATTTTCATAATTTATCGGTTATTTTTGGCGCGAATTGCTCTCCCGCGATTACATATGGCTCAAGTGAATTACATAAGAGACCTTATATAACTCTGAGACTTCATCCCCACCCTCCTCAGTATAGCGAGAGAAGTCGAGGAGGGAGGGTGTATGTCTCCCCGCCTCCCGCCTGAGGATTGTTACAACCCAAAGTTTGGAGAGACTTGGGGAACTAGCTTAGTTAAAGATTTGACCCTGAAGGACTCTAGAGGGTGACCTTTAGGTTGAACACAAAGACTGAACTTTAGTTTAAGGGTGTTCAGTATGGATAAGTACTTTTATTAATTTAGTACTTTTATTAAGGTAAAGTCTCTTTAATATTAATGCAAAATATTTAATTTATACAAAATGAAAACAAAAAAAGAAAATCAAAAATGAAAATATAAGTTATAGTCACGATATCTCCCGTAGTCAAACCGAAGGGGGGTAGTTCCTGGAGTTTTAAAACAACGCTTTCTGGAAGCGATATTCCCGAGAACGTTGCACCGAGAAAGTCTAAGATAACACTGACCCCACTCATTATTCCCGCCCCGTCATAGACTACGGTAGATTTAATGTGACCAGAAAAGAAACTTCCACCCCCTGGTGTTCATGAGCAGAGATAGCATTGAACTTTAATTTGAATTACATATTTATTGAGTGAGACTTCGAAACTCTGCTCGATCAAAATGAGAGGGATAGAAGTAAGAAGGATATTGGGATGCGAAGTTTCGGGCCTCTGTTGGTTTGGTTGCTTGAAGCCTCTACCCCGATCTCAGACTGGTTGATGCGTTTGAAGGGTGGAAGTGAACCCGTACAGTCAGAGCCTATAGGTCCGTGACACCTCCCCCCTTAAAGTCCTCGAAGGGGAGCGAAGAGGACTAGGTAGCGAGAGGAATAGGCTCCGCTGTAGGTGGAAGATCTCTTACAAGGCGTCTGCAATCCGATTGTCTACCCCACGAATATGGCGAACAAAGAGATGGTACTCCTGTAACTGTAGAGTCCACCGGAGAAGTCGTTGGTTGTTGTTCTTCATCTTGTGCAGAAAAGTAAGAGGGTTGTGGTCAGTATAGATGAAGATTGGTGGATAGTGCTGAGGGAGATAACATTCGAACTTCTTCACCGCTGATACCATCGCCAAGCACTCCTTCTCCACTGTGGAATAACTCCTCTGGTGTCTCTTCAGTTTGGTGGAGAAGTACGAGACAGGATGTAGGACGCCAGTGGTCTTATCTGGTTGCAGAAGTACTGCCCCGACTCCTCTATCACTCGCATCAACCTGAAGATGGTAAGGCAATGCGGAATCAGGAGCATGAAGTACCGGGTAGGATGAAAGGAGGCACTTCAGTTGGTCAAAGGCAGCAGTACAGGTGGGAGTCCAGACAAACTTAATTTTAGGGCTTGTAAGATCTGAGAGGGGCACTGATATGGCTGCAAAGTTCGGACAGAATCTGCGGTAGAATCCGCACATCCCTAAAAACCGCATGATGGATTTGCGGTCAGTTGGCTGGGGAAAGGCGGTGATTGTCTCCACGTTAGCTTCCTTGGGACGTGCAGTACCCTGACCCACCACATGGCCAAGGTAGGTCACTGATCCACGTCCAAAGCAGGACTTTGCCAGGTTGATGG